>CM042382.1:16681632-16806632 GCA_023634145.1 Thymallus thymallus
TGTGTTACACACTCCTCTCACACAGCCTAGACGGGATGTTGTGTTTGGCACAGCATCCGATTCCCCCTCTACCTCATCCTTTGAAGCACCCCACTGCCCACAGCAGATGGCAGAGCCATGCCCACAGGGAGCGGGGAAGATTAATACGGACGGGCCGCTTCCTGTTTACCCAGACTACCATAGCCCCAGCTCAGATCAGCTCAGATCAGCTGCCCACCTCAGTCCTATCAACACATAGGCACACACAGACATAAGGCACTCACTCACTCACTCACTCACTCACTCACTCACTCACTCACTCACTCACTCACTCACTCACTCACTCACTCACTCACTCACTCACTCACTCACTCACTCACTCACTCACTCACTCACTCACTCACTCACTCACTCACTCACTCACTCACTCACTCACTCAGTGACACAGACACAGACACACATGTCGTGGTGCCAGTCTAGCTGACAGTCCTGCCGTGGCGCTGGCACCCTGCTCCATGCCAGCCTAGCCACAACCCAGTAGGCAGTATCCTCATCACACACATGGCAGTTTACACTGTGGCAGAAAGGAACAGGATATAGTAGAATAACAAGGGAAATGGAATTTGACTAAATATATTTTAGTTTAATTGTATTATAATATCACAGAATGGAGTAGAGAAGAGTGGACACTATTTTTAGAACTTATACTTTGTGTTTCCAGTTAAGTTGAGTATATTTGATTGGTTGGAAATCAAAGGACATTTTCATTTCAGACAACAATATAATTTCCACACAACAATATCATTTCCTTGAGAAAAAGGATTAGCACACACATACAATTGTGTTGTAGTCTCACATGTGAATTGAATTGCTCACTTGTATGACTTTTAATACTTGTTTTAACACTACCACGTGGGACAACACAAGTGTGTCTCAACCTACTGTATGGGGTGTGTGTGGGGTGTGTTTGGTGGGGTGTTTCCCACCCTGACCTCTGACCTCTGCATGTGCATGACTCACCCTTGACCCTGGGTCATCAACTGACTATTTCTTCCTCTCCCTCTCTCCCCTCCTTGTTTTGTCTTGCCCTCATTTTGTTCCTCCCTGTTTTCTTTGTTTCCTGCTTGTGTCATTCTCCCCCCCCGGACTCCTTCCATCCTCAGTTCATTCCCCCTGAAACCCTCCAAGAACGATAAACCTAGAAGTCTGAAAAAGATCTCTAGGTAAGCATGACCAACCCACCCATCCGGTGAATGACAACTACCTCTCTCTGTCTCTGTCTTAGTCTCACATATTTATTGTCTCTCTCTCTCTGTCTCTTTCTCTCTCTGTGACAGCTTGATGTTGTCATCAGTATTGGATCAGGCTACAATGTCTCTCAATGTCTGTCTGTCTGTCTGTCTGTCTGTCTGTCTGTCTGTCTGTCTGTCTGTCTGTCTGTCTGTCTGTCTGTCTGTCTGTCTGTCTGTCTGTCTGTCTGTCTGTCTGTCTGTCTGTCTGTCTGTCTGTCTGTCTGTCTGTCTAGAGTCAGGTGATTAATGATATGGTTTAACCCCTCGTAATCCCCTCGTCAATTATTAGGATCCCACTCCCGGCCCACCCCTAACCGGGGCCTCGGATACTATCATCATGACAGCCTTGACTGATGGGGTCCTAACTCAGCATGTGACCTCACATGACCCCTCCTATTGGAATTCCCCTGTCTCTTGGGTGTCCGTAACAGGTGCCTGATCAGAATTATTATCTTGTTTGGCCACTAATCGCTACAGCATCTATATTATTTTCATGTTTCTTTAGGTTCGACAGTATTCCTTTAGGTTATGTCTAGATATAATTTAGATCATTCCCTCTGGAATGCAGAAGTGCAGATGGGTGGTAGCCATTGGTGTTACAGTATGCTGTGTACTGTGTGAAGTGTAGTTGTTTGGTAGCCTTTGGTGTTACAGTATGCTGTGTACTGTGTGAAGTGTAGTCGGCTGGTAGCCATTATACGATGTTGCAGTATGCTGTGTACTGTGTGAAGTGTAGTTGTGTGGTAGCCGTTGGTGTTACAGTATGCTGTGTACTGTGTGAAGTGTAGTTGGGTGGTAGCCATTATACGATGTTACAGTATGCTGTGTACTGTGTGAAGTGTAGTTGGGTGGTAGCCATTATACAATGTTACAGTATGCTGTGTACTGTGTGAAGTGTAGTTGGGTGGTAGCCATTATAAGATGTTACAGTATGCTGTGTTTCTTATAACATAGAGTCTGTGCCCTGACTCTCAACCCTCTGCCCCCTGTCCTCTTTCCCACCTCGCTATCCCCTTTCTCTATCCTGTCGCTCTCCGTCCTTTCTGTTTTCTCCATCCTTTCTGTTCTCTCCGTCCTTTCTGTTCTCTCCATCCTCTCTTTCCATCTCAGGGAGTTTCTGAGCTACATCCAGCGCTACAGGTTGTTCTTTGCAATGCTTCCAGAGATGCTGTGTGAGGGAGAGATGGTGATGGATGACTTTACTTGCTGGAGTGGAGACGACGTGGTGGAGAGGTAAGACTGGAGAAAAGGAGCAGGGGGGGGGTAGAGAGGGAGGAAGGAAAGAGAGAAGTGGAGATGATGTGGTCAAAGAAGAAAGACTAGAAAGAGAGAAAAATAGATGACCACTCAGTGTGGTTTAGAAGCTCATACGCTGTCCTACTCATCTACTGGGTCTGCTGGGAGAGTGTGTGTTTGTGTGTGTTTGTGTGTGTTTGTGTGTTGGTGTAATAAGCCTGTGAGTGGTTTTATAAAGCTGTTGTTGATTAGCGAGGGAATGTGGAAGTCATAAGGAACATCTTTGCCTGTTGGATGAAGGATAGCACTGGCTTGCTCTCTCTCTCTCTCTCTCTCTCTCTCTCTCTCTCTCTCTCTCTCTCTCTCTCTCTCTCTCTCTCTCTCTCTCTCTCTCTCTCTATCGGGGGCTTTGGATCCTTCTTCCTGTACATGGCTGTATGGGATCCACTCATCACCTGGACATTAAACCACTGTCATAGTGCGTATGCATGCATTTGTGTATGTGTGAGAGAGTAGATGCGTGTGTGTTTATGAGCGAACGCTGATCTGTAACTTATTCCCTCTCTGGAAGGGCTTCATAAGCGTTTCTAGAACGTTCTCTTCCCTATGCAATTATGACAACACTGGGGCCTGCGGTGGCCCCTGCCTGGCTCCAGTTACCATGGCACACACACAAACACACAACCCTGGCCATCCATCTGATAGTGTGTGTCCTTTATGCCATTGTTTAAGTTTGGCCTTGTCGTCCATACTGCATGTCTCTCAGTCTGGCCCATGGGGATTGTGGGAGTAGAGGGCACTGTGCTTCTGATGAAGGGAACCCATATTTCTTGTCTCTCCTCTTCTCTTCTCTTCTCTCTCATTTTTATTCTCTGGCACTGAGAGAGACCGAAAGAGAATGAGAGAGAGGCAGAGAGACAGAGAGAGGCAGAGAGAGAGAGGGAGGGAGAGAGAAAAGAGGCCCAGTTCCTGACTTTATGCTCTTAAAAATGTATAATTGGCTCTTAGAGAGACCACACATTCATCATGTCAAGCATTCTGACACAGCTTGTCTCTCAGTGAAAACAACCCTGGTGTTCTCTGTCACCACGAACATATGAGAGGAAAAGAGAGGAGAAGAGAGGGGTAGAGATGAGGAGAAGAGAGGGTTAGAGAGGAGGAGAAGAGAGGGGTAGAGAGGAGGAGAAGAGAGGGGGGAGAGAGGAGGAGAAGAGAGAGGTAGAGAGGAGGAGAAGAGAGGAGGAGGAGAAGAGAGGGGTAGAGAGGAGGAGAAGAGAGGGGGGAGAGAGGAGGAGAAGAGAGAGGTAGAGAGGAGGAGAAGAGAGGAGGAGGAGAAGAGAGGGGTAGAGAGGAGGAGAAGAGAGGGGTAGAGAGGAGGAGAAGAGAGGGGTGGAGAGGAGGAGGAGAAGAGAGGGGTAGTGAGGAGGAGAAGAGAGAGGTAGAGAGATGGAGAAGAGAGGGGTAGAGAGGAGGAGAAGAGAGGGTTAGAGAAGAGGAGAAGAGAGGGGTAGAGAGGAGGAGAAGAGAGGGGTAGAGAGGAGGAGAAGAGAGGGTTAGAGAAGAGGAGAAGAGAGGGGTAGAGAAGAGGAGAAGAGAGGGTTAGAGAAGAGGAGAAGAGAGGGGTAGAGAGGAGGAGAAGAGAGGGGTAGAGAGGAGGAGAAGAGAGGGGTAGAGAGGAGGAGAAGAGAGGGGTAGAGAGGAGGAGAAGAGAGGGGTAGAGAGGAGGAGAAGAGAGGGTTAGAGAAGAGGAGAAGAGAGGGGTAGAGAGGAGGAGAAGAGAGGGTTAGAGAGGAGGAGAAGAGAGGGTTAGAGAGGAGGAGTAGAGAGGGGTAGAGAGGAGGAGAAGAGAGGGTTAGAGAAGAGGAGAAGAGAGGAGGAGAAGAGAGGGGGGAGAGAGGAGGAGAAGAGAGGAGGAGAAGAGAGGGGGGAGAGAGGAGGAGAAGAGAGGAGGAGAAGAGAGGGGGGAGAGAGGAGGAGAAGAGAGGGTTAGAGAAGAGGAGAAGAGAGGGGTAGAGAAGAGGAGAAGAGAGGGGTAGAGAGGAGGAGAAGAGAGGGGTAGAGAGGAGGAGTAGAGAGGGGTAGAGAAGAGGAGAAGAGAGGAGGAGAAGAGAGGGGGGAGAGAGGAGGAGAAGAGAGGAGGAGAAGAGAGGGGGGAGAGAGGAGGAGAAGAGAGGAGGAGAAGAGAGGGGGGAGAGAGGAGGAGAAGAGAGGGTTAGAGAGGAGGAGAAGAGAGGGGTAGAGAAGAGGAGAAGAGAGGGGTAGAGAAGAGGAGAAGAGAGGGGTAGAGAGGAGGAGAAGAGAGGGTTAGAGAGGAGGAGAAGAGAGGGTTAGAGAGGAGGCACATATAGTGCTGGAATACAACACCAGGCTAAACAAATTAAATCAGCACTCAGCTTTGAGAAGATATGGTTCATCTGACACTTTTTAAGGCCAGCGGAGCTCTTCAGTAGTGTGTGTGTGTGTGCATGCATGTGTGTTTGTGAGAAAGAGAGTAACAGAGAGAAAAGAAAGAGAGTCTTTGTGAGATTACAGACTTATCCTTTGGTTCAGTGTGCCACTATATTTATTGAGAAATGTGTGAAATTGAGTGGGCCCGGCTCACCCTATGGTGCACTGTTATCCAACCACTGCTAAGTCATCAACCTCTCATATCTTTACTCTATGGCTCTGTGTGTGTGTGTGTGAGAGAGAGCGATAGGACAGGGTATGAGAGGGATTTGCCCCGAGTGGCACTGTGCCCTTCTCTCGCCCCTGTGTCCCTGGTCGGGAGGTAGCGGTGTGGAGGAGAGGGGATCCAGGGGGGCAGGGGGGCCTTGGCAGGATAAAGGCCCATTGTTGGGAGAGTGGAGTGAGGCACAGCCCTGCAGTGGGGACCCCCAAAGCCTGAACGGTAGAAACAAAACCCTCCTATGAGGCTGTATGGGAAAGACTGGAGCCCTGAGGCCCTGTAGTCACTGTAGACCTTTTAGCCTGCACCCACCCTGCCTGGAAATGTCCTAGCCTACCCTGACAAAAAGGAGAGGAGAGGAGAGGCGAAGGGAGGAAGGGAGGAGGAGAAGATATGAGAGAGGAGAGGAGAGGAGAGGAGGAGGGGAGAAGAGGAGAGCAGAGTTGAGCTAAGAGGCGAGGACAGGGTTACATGTATGAAACGAATGGCACTGTGTCCCAGTAGAGTTATACTTCCTGGTAGGTGGAGCTAAAGTAAAAATGGTTCCCCATCCCATATTCTGGAGAATGGTGTTGCAGTACGAATGGTGTACTGTCTTAGTAGAGTTCTATTTTCCTGGAGAAGGGTGGGGCATACAGAGGCTTGGTGGTTATGGTGGACCGCACTTCCCAGAAAGCAGCAGTAAAATAACAGACACTGTCTCATATCACTCTATACTCTTCATATGCTATACAACAGCTGTGTGTGTGTGTGTGTGTGTGTGCATGCGTGTGCGCGTGCGCATGTTTGTGTGTTAATGTCTCAATGGAATAGAAAAATTAGATAGGTGTGAATCTTTCACACCCACACTCCAGAAAGGGAGAATGTACAAAGCAAATACATTCCAAATTGATACCGCTACAGACAACCTGGTTCGAATGCAGACTGTATTACAACCAGCCGTGATCGGGAGTCCCATAGGGCGGTGCACAATTGGCCCAGCGTCGTCCGAGTTTGGCAGGTGTAGGCCATCATTGTAAATAAGAATTTGTTCTTAACTGACTTTCCTAGTTAAATAAAGGTTAAATATTTTTTTTAATAAATCTTCATTTAGACATGTAAAACTTAAATTTTACGTTTAAAAAAAAGCTTCTGAAGTTTGTAATTTCCACTTTAAAGTTTTCCGTAACGAAAAATGTATCAACCCCTACAAAAATGTCCTTTAATTATAATCCACATAATAATTCACTATTCCAGTTGCTTCAGGATTCATTTCCTGCTGTAGCAAACTGGCTCAAATTAAGATCCTACATCTGTACACATACATCTTATTCTTATCACTAGTATCATTACATTGTTCATCCTCATCTTCCTCATCATTATCATCATCAACAACACCAACATATACTTAGTGTTTGAAGAAGAATGTGTTTCAAGTGTTCCATTTGGTATTTTATTAGGATCCCCATTATCTGTTGCAAAAGCAGCACCTACTCTTCCACACAAAACATGAAACATGACATAATACAGAACATTAATAGTCAAGAACAGCTCAAGGACAGAACTACATCAATTTTTTTTAAAGGAACACGTAGCTTACATATCAATACATACACAAAAACTATCTAGGCACTAAAGTATGAGGAAAAGAAAAGGAAGAACACGCTTCATTGGTTGTTTGAAACTTTGTGACCCTGAACGTACCCCAGCTCTCTCACACAGAGCTCATGTCACGTTCAATGAGAGAGAGAGAGAGAGAGAGAGAGAGAGACAGTTGTATAGGGTGAGAGAGAGAGAGAGAGATATATAGAGAGAGAGAACGACTGACAGTCACATATATTAAGGGGGGACCTCGCTAGAGTGTGTGTCTGAGGCTTGTCTTGGCAGTGAAATTCCCTACATACGTACCAGCTCTGACCAGAAGCCTGTTCTAAAACAAACTACCATGTCCTCTCCCCTTCTTTAGTTCTCCCTCCACCTCCCATCTTCCTTATCCTCCTCCTGCTTTTACCCCCTCCCCTTCTCTCTCTCTCTCCCCATATGTGGTTGTCTTACCTGCCTTAGTTGAATGCACTGACTGTAAGTCACTCTGGATAAGAGTGTCTGACGTGTCTAGAGAATTGTGAATGGGGTGGCCAAGGTGGGGGACACACCCAGTTTAGGGGGACAATAACATTTTGAACCTTAATCATCGATGCAAGGCGGATTTTTCAATATAATTATGATGGTCAGCGCATTAAACGCTTCAGCTTAGGTTTGGTACATTCCCTGGATATTATCAAACAGAAGCATCCAGAGTGTGAATTATACCGTGACATTCGGGGGTCACTATTTGTTTACGAGACCTCCTATGTTTTTCAACATCCGAACAGTGCACTTTGCACCCACCATTTGAATGGGGAGGGACATCTATTACAAATGCCATAAGTGTAATGGCATTCAGCTAAGAAAGTGACGTGTATTCTTGGATGCCAAGGGAAGCCAGTCTTACCCCAAAATTGTAACATTAAAAAAAGATATATAAAATGATTTCTCATTACATTTTAAATGACTAAAATGTAAAAGTAGTGTCTTATCCACAGTGGGATCAGTTGTAAGGAGAGTAATAGTCATGTTAATCGTCATGTAACCTACGACATCAGTCAGTCAGTCATTCAGTGAGTCAATGAGGCCATGCTCTCATTGTTTGGCAGAGCGACACACAAAAGTCTAGGACATACACTCCTCCCAAACCCCTCCAACCCTCCACACTTCCTAGTTCTCACCCTTCCTAACCTCGCCCTCACCTTTCATCCTTGTGTCACCCCTCATCCCAACCTTATCAAACTCACCCTAGCCTAACACTTCTGCCTCTCCACCTCCTCTCTCCATTCCTTTCTCCTTCCTCCCCTCCTTCCATCCCTCTCTCCTCTCCAGTTATCCTCAGAGCCAGCGGCCCATCCCTTTCCCATAACCCTTAGCTGTTGGCTAGGATCCCACCATGACCTACACCGCTCACTGACAACACTCTCTAGTGTGTGTGTGTGTGTGTGTGTGTGTGTGTGTGTGTGTGTGTGTCTGTGTGTGTGTGTGTGTGTGTGTGTCAGTCATCGGAGTGCACTATTTCATGGCTGTGGGCGAAAGAGAGAGGAGAGACTATGGAATGTATGCAATGAGTGTGTGTGTGTGGGCTTATACACACTACGTGTGTGTGGGGTGGTGTATGATGTTTTAATGATTGTGTAAGCGTGTGCATGTGTTATTGTAGGCTTGCAAACAGTTGTTATGTTTGGCTTATGCGTGTTTGTGGGTTCCCATAGTGTTTATGTGTGTTTGTCAGTCTGTAAATTTGACTATGTGCAGTATGCCTGCATTATTTGTGTGAGCATGTTGACTCTTAGTAATAAATTAATCTAGCAAGCTCGTATAATGTAATGCTTATATAGAACTTTTATGGAGAATGTTGTAGCACTCCTTTGAGCAGTATGCAAAGTTAGCTGGATGTGCTCAGGAAATGTAATCAACAGAGTTTAATGGACCATCAAGTATATCAATTTTACTAGAACATTTGACATGAGACTAACATGCATTCACAATGTTCTCATCGGCAAGTGAGGAGGGGAGGGAATAACAGAGGGAGGGAACGTGGAAGAGAGAGAGGGAGAGACGGAGGGAATGATAGAGGCAGGAGGAGAAAAAAGGGAGAGAGATGTAGGGAGGGAATGGGAAGGAGAAAGGAATGAAAGAGGGAGGGAGGAATAGAGGGCTGGATGGATGGGGTGAGTTAGTAACAGTAGCTATAGTGGAGGGCTGTGTCTTTGTGGTGTAATTCCCTCTGTGAAGGGGTTTGAAGAGCCTCTCTTTGAGACCAATGACTCCAAGCTGCTAGCATGCCCGGGGTGCCAGCCAATGCCATTGTGTGTGTGTGTGTGTGTGTGCAAGTGTGAGTCTGTGCACAAGCAGTGATTGTGTGTGTGCATGCATGCACACGTAATTGTGTGTTTGTGTGTGTGTGTGTCTGTGTGTGTCCATATGTGTGTGTGCTTGCAGTTCACTCTTTGTGCTTTCATTTTTGTCTCCCCAATATGCTACTGGAGACTGGAGAGGGGACAAACCCCCAAATATGTCCCTTTATGTAAGCCCCTCTGAATGTCACTATGAATGGGACACAAAAGGACAGATGGAACCACAAGACTTCTCCATCATGTTCGTAAGGGATAATCAACGAGGGGCTATGTGATCTATGGAAAATAATGAAGGACGTGGAAGGTGTGTTCCCCGACGCACTAGCGGAGTGGAACTGACCTTCCATGGATTTGCATTATTTTCCACAGATTGCATAGAGCCCCGAGTTCCTTATCCCTTTTATACAATGGCTATAATTTAACATATTTGCCGCTAGAAATGTGTTCAACATCCACTGAAGTAGCTAGCAAGTTTAGTATAGTAGTTGCCATGGTAAGCAAACAAACAGACTTGGTAGTTTAGCCACAGATGAGACAGTTATTTCACCGGATGTATAAATGTGAAGCATCTGCTTGGCATTTACACTCACTACCAAATATGGTAGTGAGAGGTAGCCCAGTGGCCGGCAGTGGGAGAAGATGGAAAGAGATGGATTTTGGCCGACATTCTGCACATTTTTGCATCGAAGAAACATTTGATCTCAATAGAGTTTTCTGTTCCCAAAACTAGAATCTTTAAAGAGTGGACTAAGATTTGTAGACTTTACCCTTTGCCAAAGTAAAAAAAAATGTTGTTGTTTGGAGTGCAAAGGCGAATTTAGTTATTGCACACGCACATTTCACAGAGTAGGCGTTCCCTAACGGAAATATGCAAATATGTGCTAGAACGTGCCAATTGGATCTCGCTAGCTCGTGCTTTACTCTGTCCACCTCTTTGCTTGTTCTGCCCACTATGACTCATTTGTTCCCATTTGAAATGACAGGCTGTGGTCTATCTTGGTTTAGTTATAAAAATCTCTGCTTTAGCTAACCAAACCATCAGTCCTAGCTTGCCATTATGAAAATGTAATTCAACAATGCCAATAATGTTTTCAATTCAGCTTTTGCTTTCAAAAGCAGCTCAAACATAGAACATATAAGAATATAGCCAGTAAAATTCTATCATGCAAATGTACTGTGCGTTATAAGGAAATAATCCACGCTCTAGAATGCCCTTCAGCAACAAGTATTCAACAATGCCATGGTATGATGTGTTATACCACACACACACACATACACACAAAGATGATAGTCGGCAAGGATGAAAGCCCCTTAGCTTTGGATCAATTTTAAAAACAAGAAATTGGAACTGAAGATGTTGCAGTGAAATTAAGAACTGATTATAATACTCCAGAGTGTCTGATCCTTATCTAGTGTCAGAGTAGTGTGTGTGTGTGTGTGAGAGTGGTTCACTATAGCAAAGACAATAAAACAGGGATTTTAATGACTTACTGCTAAAAAGCCATAAGTATGTTTTGTGGGTGGGGACAGACCTGGGTCAAGTAAAAACTAAAATAAAGTAAAAATATTTTCAATATATATTTTCAATATATATGAGCTGATGTGCTTGATTTAGTCTGCACGGTACAATGGAACCAATGAAATGTCCCTAAAGTGCAAATTCCAAGCTAAATCAAGCGCATCTCAAAGACGTTCAAGTATCGTATTTATTACATGCGATATTTGACCAAGTTCTACTAGGGAATATAATGATTTGACATGACCCATTATAAATTCATGATTGTATACAGTACATCATGGGGCTAAAAAGAATAATCATGGGGCTACAGGACCAGGCTCCCCATGTCTCGTCACGTATAGCTTCACTCATTTCCATCAGCATGAACAATTTAGAAACCAACAGGAAGACAGTGGTCTAGATTCAGGGTTAGGCAGGCTGATCTGCTCAAACAGGCCCAGGCAGGGCAGCCCAACCCAGGCCTGAAATCTGGGGTGAGAGGGTTGGAGCTGGAGTTGAGCTCATCTTTTCCATAGAACACCGTACATGAGCCACAACACATGCTGATATCACTTTTTTATGACTATTTTATATGGCTTCTCTTCATTGGTTAGACACTGGGGCTGCATGGGCCATGAATTTATATGGTCTATGACTGTAATCGAACCAAATTATCAGGCCCCTATTGTGTGAGTGTGTATGCGCGAATGTGTGAGGAAGCGGGTGGTGGTGTGTGTGGGTGCTTACACTGCGTTGATGTGCTTGACAGCAGGCAGGGAGCAAGCATGAGTTTGTGCATGCGTGTGTGTGTGGTGGAGACGTGACTCTACTGGGATTCCGTAGCTCTTCCGTGCGGAGTCCACATTCCCACAGAGACACGCGGGGCTCCAGTCATACACCCTACCAAACAGGTCTGGAAACCTAGGAACGCTTTCCATATGGGCTCGGGTTACTGTACACACGCACGCACGCACGCACGCAAACGCACGCACGCATGCACGCACGCATGCAGGCACACACACACACACAAACACAAAGACACACACATACTACAAGTACTATACTTTTGTTGTTTGTGATGTGTCTGCGACGTGCCAGCCAGTAGCCCAGAAATAGTCTATAGCCATCTATAGGGGCATAATCCCATGTCCACCCGGCTACACACACATTCCGTGTTTGCATCAAATCTGAGGTTTGGGAGAAGATTTGCCCAGACCTTAGAACTGCATTAGAATACACACAGAGGGGGGTTAGAGGTGTAGAGCTGTAGTGAAGTCGTATTGATCAGGGTTGTATTCATTAGGTACGAAACGGAAGAAAACCGACTGCAACAGGGATGGATCTACCTGAAGTTGTCCAATAAGAAATGCTTGCTTTCCTTTTCTGTTGCAAAAACCTTTGCTGCGATTTGAAATGTGTTTTCCTGATGAATACAACCCAGTCCTCTCATACCTGTGACTGTATTTTCCACATCTCTGTCTGGTTCACACATGGCCTCAACTTTACCCCTGGCTAAAGATAACAGCTATCTAGCCTGAGTGCCAGTCTGTTTCTGCTATCATTCCAACTCACTCATGCCACTTAAACAGGTTTGGCTTGACAATGACAGCAAGGAATTGGCAGGAGCACAGGCAGATCTGGCACAAGACTTTAGGCAATCCTGAACAACTCTGAGTTACCTGCCTATGTCATGCTATACATGCACAAGAGGCAAAATAACTCCCAGGTACAATGGTTAGTTTAAGTAACCAACTGATTGATTGACAGACAGATAAGGCCAGTCCAGGAGGACAGACAGCCTGTATATTGGCTTTATAACAACAACAGTCATTAGATACAGTTGGCCCTTTAACAATGTACTGTCAATGGTGCCTTTTGTCCAAGTGTAACCTGCTTGTCAATGACTCTCCCATAGTCATATAACCCCTCCCCCAGTCCTCCTTCTCTTTCTCGCTCTCTCTCTCTCTCTCAATTCAATTCAATTCAAAGGGCTTTATTGGCATTGGAAACATATGTTTACATTGGCAAAGCAAGTGAAATAGATAATAAACAAAAGTGAAATAATTAACAGTAAACATTACACTCACAAAAGTTACAAAAGAATAGAGACATTTCAAATGTCATATTATGGCTATATACAGTGTGGTAACAATGTGCAAATAGTTAAAGTGAAAAAGGGAAAATAAATAAACATAAATATGGGTTGTATTTACAATGGTGTTTGTTCTTCACTGGTTGCCCTTTTCTTGTGGCAACAGGTCACAAATCTTGCTGCTGTGATGGCACACTGTGGTATTTCACACAATAGATATGGGATTTTATCAAAATTGGATTTGTTTTTTAATTGTGGGTCTGTGTAATCTGAGAGAAATATGTATCTCTAATAGTGTCATACATTTGGCAGAAGGTTAGGAAGTGCAGCTCAGTTTCCACCTTATTTTGTGGGCAGTGTGCACATAGCATGTCTTCTCTTGACACTATTAGCCTTTCTCAATAGCAAGGCTATGTTCACTGAGTCTGTACATAGTCAAAGCTTTCCTTAAGTTTGGGTCAGTCACAGTGGTCAGGTAATCTGTCGCTGTGTACTCTCTGTTTAGGGCCAAATAGCATTCTAGTTTGCTCAGTTTTTGGGTTAATTCAATCCAATGTGTCAAGTAATTATCTATTTATTTTCTCATGATTTGGTTGTGTCTAATTGTGTTGCTGTCCTGGGGTTCTGTGGGGTCTGTTTGTGTTTGTGAACAAAGCCCCAGGACCAGCTTGCTTAGGGGACTCTTCTCCAGGTTCATCCCTCAGTAGGTGATGGCTTTGTTATGGAAGATTTGGGAATCGCTTCCTTTAGGTGGTTGTAGAATTTAATGTTTCTTTTCTGGATTTTGTTAATTAGCGGGTATCGGCCTGATTCTGCTCTGCATGCATTATTTGGTGTTTTTTTACACTGTACACAGAGGATATTTTTTTGTTTGTCCCATTTTGTCCCATTTTGTGAATTCTTGGTTGGTGAGTGGACCCCAGATCTCACAACCATAAAGGGCAATGGGTTCTATAACTGATTCAAGTATTTTTTGCCAGATCCTAATTGGTATGTCAAATTTGATGTTCCTTTTGAGGGCATAGAAGGCCCTTCTTGCCTTGTCTCTCAGATCGTTCACAGCTTTGTGGAAGTTAGCTGTGGCGCTGATGTTTAGGCCGCAGAATGTATATTTTTTGTGTGCTCTAGGGCAATGGTGTCTAGATTTGTATTTGTGGTCCTGGCAACTGGACCTTTTTTGGAACACCATTATTTTTGTCAGAGCCCAGGTCTGACAGAATCTGTGCAGAATATCTAGGTGTTGCTGTAGACCCTCTTTGGTTTGGGACAGAAGCACCGGATGATCAGCAAACAGTAGACATTTGACGTCAGATTCTAGTAGGGTGAAGCCAGATGCTGCAGACTGTTCTAGCGCACTCTCCAAATCGTTGATACAGTTGAAGTCGGAAGTTTACATACACATTAGCCAAATACATTTAAACTCAGTTTTTCACAATTCCTGACATTTAATCCTAGTAAAACTTCCCTGTCTTAGGTCAGTTAGGATCACCACTTCATTTTAAGAATGTGAAATGTCAGTATAATAGTAGAGAGTGTGATTTATTTCAGCTTTTATTTCTTTCAACACATTCGCAGTGGGTCAGAAGTTTACATACACTCAATTAGTATTTGGTAGCATTGCCTTTAAATTGCTTAACTTGGGTCAAATGTTTTGGGTAGCCTTCCACAAGCTTCCCACAATAAGTTGGAATTTTGACCCATTCCTCCTGACAGAACTAGTGTAACTGAATCAGGTTTGTAGGCCTCCTTGCTCGCACACGCTTTTTCAGTTCTGCCCACAAATGTTCTATAGGATTGAGGTCAGGGCTTTGTGATGGCCACTCCAATACCTTGACTTTGTTGTCCTTAAGCCATTTTGCCACAACTTTGGAAGGATGCTTGGGGTCATTGTCCATTTGTAAGAACCATTTGCAACCAAGCTTTAACTTCCCACTAAAGCTTAAATATATCCATATAATATTCCTTCCTCATGATGCCATCTATTTTGTGAAGTGCACCAATCCTTCCTGCAGTAAAGCATCACCACATCATGATGCTGCTACCCCTGTGCTTCACGGTTGGGATGGTCCTCCCACTTTTTCCTCCAAACATAACGATGGTCATTATGGCCAAACAGTTCTATTTTTGTTTCTTCAGACCAGAGGACATTTCTCCAAAAAGTACGATCTTTGTCCCCATGTGCATTTGCAAACCGTAGTCTGGCTTTTTATGGTGGTTTTGGAGCAGTGGCTTCTTCCTTGCTGAGCGGCCTTTCAGGTTTTGTCGATATAGGACTTGTTTTACTATGGATATACAGCGGGTGAAATAAGTATTGAACACGTCACCATTTTTCTCAGTAAATATATTTCCAAAGGTGCTATTGACATGAAAGTTTCACCAGATGTTGGTAACAACCCAAGTAATCCATACATACAAAGAAACCAAAACAAATACGTTCAGAAATTAAATTATGTGTAATAATGTGAAATGACACAGGGAAAAAGTATTGAACACATGAAGAAAGGGTGGTCAAAAAGGCATGGAAAGCCAAGACAACAGCTGAAAACAATCAGTAATTAAAAAGCAATCCAGCCCCCTGTCAGTGCAAATTAATATCAGCTGGTTCAGTCCCAACTGATGGCCTACAAAAAGGTCTCATTACCAAGGTGTCACACAAGACACATCTCATGATGGGTAAAAGCAAAGAGCTGTCTCAAGACCTTCGCAACCTAATTGTTGCAAAACATAATGATGGCATTGGTTATAGGCGCATTTCTAAGCTTCTGAATGTTCCAGTGAGCACTGTTGGGGCCATAATACGGAAGTGGAAAGACAATAATTTCACCATAAATTTGCCTCGACCAGGTGCTTCTCGCAAGATTTCTGACAGAGGAGTGAAAAGAATAATCAGAAGAGTTGTCCAAGAGCCAAGGACCCCTTGTGGAGAGCTTCAAAAAGACCTGCAATTAGCAGGTACTGTTGTCTCAAAGAAAACAGTAAGTAATGCACTCCACCGCCATGGCCTGTATGCACGCTCACCACGCAAGACTCCATTGCTGAAAAAAAAGCATGTTGAAGCTCGTTTAAAGTTTGCTGCACAACATTTGGAAAAGCCAGTGAAATACTGGGAGAATATAGTGTGGTCAGATGAGAGCAAAATTGAACTGTTTGGATGTCATAATACACACCATGTTTGGAGGAGAAATGGCACTGCACATCACCCTAAAAACACCATACCAACAGTGAAGTTTGGAGGTGGGAACATCATGGTGTGGGGCTGCTTTTCAGCAAATGTTACTGGCAAACTTCACATAGTTGAAGGAAGGATGAATGGGCAAATTTACGAGGAGCACCTGGTCGAGGCAAATTTATGTTGAAATGATTGTCTTTCCACTTCCGTATTATGGCCCCAACAGTGCTCACTGGAACATTCAGAAGCTTAGAAATGCGCCTATAACCAATGCCATCATTATGTTTTGCAACAATTAGGTTGCGAAGGTCTTGAGACAGCTCTTTGCTTTTACCCATCATGAGATGTGTCTTGTGTGACACCTTGGTAATGAGACCTTTTTGTAGGCCATCAGTTGGGAATGAACCAGCTGATATTAATTTGCACTGACAGTGGGCTGGATTGCTTTTTAATTACTGATAGTTTTCAGCTGTTGTCTTGGCTTTCCATGCCTTTTTGAACCTCCCTTTCTTCATGTGTTCAATACTTTCTCCCTGTGTCATTTCACATTATTACACATAACTTAATTTCTGAACGTATTTGTTTTGGTTTCTTTGTATGTATGGATTACTTGGGTTGTTACCAACATCTGGTGAACATTTCATGTCAATAGCACCTATGGAAATATATTTACTGAGAAAAATGGTGACGTGTTCAATACTTATTTCACCCGCTGTAGATACTTTTGTACCTGTTTCCTCCAGCATCTTCACAAGGTCCTTTGCTGTTGTTCTGGGATTGATTTTCACTTTTCGCACCAAAGTACGTTCATCTCTAGGAGACAGAACGCGTCTCCTTCCTGAGCAGTATGACGGCTGCGTGGTCCCATGGTGTTTATAATTGCGTACTATTGTTTGTACAGATGAACGTGGTACCTTCAGGTGTTTGGAAATTGCTCCCTAGGATGAACCAGACTTGTGAAGTTCTACAAAAAACAAATCGGAGGTCTTGGCTGATTTCTTTTGATTTTCCCATGATGTCGAGCAAAGAGGCACTGAGTTTGAATGTAGGCCTTGAAATACATCCACAGGTACACCTCCAATTGTCTCAAATTATGTCAGTTAGCCTATCAGAAGCTTCTAAAGCCATGACATCATTTTATGGAATTTCCCAAGCTGTTTAAAGGCACAGTCAACTTAGTGTATGTAAACTTCTGACCCACTGGAATTGTGAGATAGTGAATTATAAGTGAAATAATCTGTCTGTAAACAATAGTTGGAAGAATTACTTGTGTCATGCACAAAGTAGATGTCCTAACCAACTTGCCAAAAACTATAGTTTGTTAACATGAAATCTGTGGAGTGGTTGAAAAATGAGTTTTAATGACTTCAACCTAAGTGTATGTAAACTTACGACTTCAACTGTATATATGTTGAAGAGGGTGGGGCTCAAGCTGCATCCCTGTCTCACCCCACGGCCCTGTGGAAAAAAGCAGCACACTTGTTGTTTGTGTACATGGATTTTATGTTGTATGTTTTCCCCTCAACACCGCTTTCCATCAATTTGTATAGCATACCCTCATGCCAAATTGAGTCAAAACCTTTTTTGAAATCAACAAAGCATGAGAAGACTTTTTAGATGTTTTAGTTTGTTTGTTTGTCAGTTAGGGTGTGCAGGGTGAATACGTGGTCTGTCGTACAATAATTTTGTTAAAAGCCAATTTGACATTTGCTCAGTACATTGTTTTCACTGAGGAAATGTACAGTACGAGTCTGCTGTAAATTATAATGCAGAGGATTTTCCCAAGGTTGCTGTTGACGCATATCCCACAGTAGTTATTGGGGTCAAATTTGTCTCCACTTTTGTGGATTGGGGTGATCAGTCCTTGGTTCCAAATATTAGGGAAGATGCCAAAGCTGAGGATGATGTTAAAGAGTTTAAGGATAGGTCTGTATATTTTATTTTTTAATTTAGGATACCATCAACACCACAGGCCTTTTTGGGTTGGAGGGTTTGTATTTTGTCTTGTAGTTCATTCAATATAATTGGAGAATCCAGTGGGTTCTTGTAGTCTTTAATAGTTGATTCTAAGATTTGTATTTGATCATGTATATGTTTTTGCTATTTGTTCTTTGTTCTTTGTTTTAGAGCCAAAAATATTTGAGAAGTGGTTTATCCATACATCTCCATTTTGGTTAGATAACTCTTCATGATGTTTGTTTAGTGTGTTCAAATTTTCCCAGAAGTGGTTAGATTCTATGGATTCTTCAATTACATTGAGCTGATTTCTGATGTGCTGTTCCTTCTTCTTCCGTAGTGTATTTCTGTATTGTTTTAGTGATTGACCAAAGTGAAGACGTGGGCTCAGGTTTTCTGGGTCTCTACAGTGTGTTTCTGGTTGGATTGGTTTCTCAATTTCTTTCTTATGTTTTTGCATTCTTCATCAAACCATTTGTCATTGTTCATTTTCTTAGGTTGTCTGCTTGAAATGTGTTGCCTTGATAGGGAAACTGAGAGTTCAAATATACTGTTTAGGTTTTCTACTGCCAAGTTTACACCATCACTATTACAGTGAAATGTGTCCAGGAAGTTGTCTAAAAGAGATTGAATTTGTTGTTGCCTATTTTGGGGGGGTAGGTTTCTACGCTACTTTCCTTCCATCTTTGATGCCTCATGATTGAGTATTGCTCTTTTCAAGTAGACTGATTGTGCTGTGATCTGATAGGGTTGTCAGTGGGATGACTGTGAATGCTCTGAGAGACTCGGTTGAGGTCAGTGATAAAGTAATCTACAGTACTACTGCCAAGGGATGAGCTGTAGGTGTACCTGCCGTAAGAGTCCCCTTGTACAGACCCAGAGCACGACAGAGCTGCAGGAGTTGTGACCTGTTTTTGTTGGTTGTTTTGTCATAGTTGTGTCTAGGGGGGCAAGTTTGGGAGGCAATACTGTCACCTCCATGTAGGTGTCTTTTCCCCTGTGTGCTGAGAGTGTCAGGTTCTTGTCCAGTTCTGGCGTTTAGGTCACCACAGACTAGTATATGTCCCTGGGCCTGTGTCTCTGTCTCTGTCTCTGTCTCTCTCTCTCTCTCTCTCTCTCTCTCTCTCTCTCTCTCTCTCTCTCTCTCTCTCTCTCTCTCTCTCTCTCTCAATTCAATTCAATTCAATTCAAGGGCTTTATTGGCATGGGAAATATACTGTATGTTAACATATGTTCTCTCTCTCTATCTCCTCTCTCCATAGCCCTTATCCTAATAGCAGTTTGCTGGGCTGGTATAGTGCTACTTGGGTGTCAGGTAGCTGTGGTTATGATTCTAGATCTCCTATCTGGTATCAAAGGTCCTCCACCTGCTTGCTTATATTGGGGAGTGAGAGTGTGTGTGTGCGATCGTGCACGTGCGTGTGTTTGTGCCTATGTACACTACCGTTCAAAAGTTTAGGGGCACTAAATGTCCCTGCTAATTTTTTGTCCATTAAAATAACATCAAATTGATCAGAAATACAGTGTAGCAAATCCAAGTTTATCATTTTAAAAGGCTAATTGATCATTAGAAAACCCTTTTGCAATTATGTTAGCACAGCTTAAAACTGTTGTGCTGATTAAAGAAGCAATAAAACCGGCCTTCTTTAGACTAGTTGAGTATCTGGAGCATCAGCATTTGGCCAGAAACAAAATGGCCAGAAACAAAGACATTTCTTCTGAAACTCATCAGTCTATTCTTGTTCTGAGAAATGAAGGCTATTCCATGCAAGAAATTGCCAAGAAACTGAAGATCTCGTACAACGCTGTGTACTACTCCCTTCACAGAACAGCGCAAGCTGGCTCTAACCAAAATAGAAAGAGGAGTGGGAGGCCCCGGTGCACAACTGAGCAAGAGTACAAGTACAAAGTGTCTAGTTTGAGAAACAGACGCCTCACAAGTCCTTAACTGGCAGCTTCATTAAATAGTACCTGCAAAACACAATGTCAACAGTGAAGAGGCGACTCCGGGATGCTGGCCTTCTAGGCAGAGTTGCAAAGAAAAAGCCATATCTCAGACTGGCCAATAAAAAGAAAAGATTAAGATGGGCAAAATAACACAGACACTGGACAGAGGAAGATATGGCTTTTTCTTTGCAACTCTGCCTAGAAGGCCAGCATCCCGGAGTCGCCTCTTCACTGTTGACATTGAGACTGGTGTTAAGCCTATGTGGACAACATTTTTTTGCTTTTCTTTAAAAAACAAGGACATTTCTAAGTGACCCCAAACCTTTGAACGGTAGTGTACATGTATGTGTGTGCCTATGTGTGTGTGTGTGTGTGTATGCTTGGCTAACACTAGAACTGGGCTCCCCTGTGCCCTTACAGTAGCTGAGTTACAGCACACACACACACACACACACACACACACACACACACACACACACACACACACACACACACACACACACACACACACACACACACACACACACACACACACACAGGTCTGAGGCAGACAGTCAGACAGGTGGTCCAACCACAGCAGGTATTTAGAGACACCCCACCTGTCATCCGCACCCACACATGCCCCATCTGCCCCCTCTTGGCCCTGGCTGCTTCCGCTAACTATATGCAGGCTGATAACTAGAAATAGACTTACGTTTCAGACATTTAAAAAAGGTCCTGAGAACATCAATATATGCCTTCCTCCACACTCACCCAAAGAATGTACAACTATTGACCAGCACTGGTGAGAACTCATGATGCTCGGAGGGGAAGCACTCTGCTCAGACCACTGCACCACCGCAGTTCACAATGCTCTAGCAAGCCGGTAGAATACTTGATGATTCTTGATGGAAAAAACACATTGTTTTTAATTATTTCGCCTTCCCCAAATAGCCCTAACCGTAACCACTCGGAATTAATACCTAAACTTAACCCTTTGAGTTGTTTCTGTTTTAACCCTGTAACCACGCAGAATGAATGTGTCAAAAATCCATAATACGTCAAATTTCGAAGTGAAACTATGAGATCTTGTTGCTATATGTGCCCTCCTTGGCATGTGGGTGGGAGAGGCAGGCGGGCTGATGGGGGTTAAAGGGCTAGAGAGGGTGAGGGTGTGTGGAGGGGGAGGGGCTCCTATGATCTCTGCTTTAGTCCCTTAACTCCTCCTCTTCCACAGACTTGCACACTGATGAGCTGCACCTGTTGCATCATGCTAATGCTGCCACCTGCTGGTAAGTTATTAGAAACAGCCAGAAAAGCGGTGTTTGGTGAAGTTGCCCCTATTCGCTGATCTTGGGGCAGTTTAGCATTTCCCCCACTAGTGGTTAAGGTTAGGATTGGGGGAGGAGAAGTTGATCCTAGATCTGTCCTGGAAACTTCACCCCAGAACCACTGGTTTTCCAATCACTTTCATTAGAGACAGAAGGAGAAAAACTAAACCCAGCCATTTCCTAAAGCTCGTCTGTCTATGTGACACACTGGCAATCATTTTCATTTCCTTTCTCTGTTCCTCTCCTCCTCTGAGTCTAACACTCCCATCCATCCCTCTCTCTTTCTCTCCCACCCTGTTATAATGAGGATGAGGCCTGTGCGTGCGCTCTAGAGAGTTAGTTTGAGTGTGTGCGTGTGCACGTGAATGTGTTTAGAGTGTTTATATGTGTCTATGTGGTTGCCTGCACAGTATGTGGTTGTGTTTATGAACATATGGGATGCGGGTGAGGAAGCTATAATGACCGCGAACAAGGGGTTAGGAGAGGGTGAGGATGTGGTTTTTCCCAGGAGTGTGTGTGGTCTGTCTGCAGTTTGCTCATACTCCACTGGTATGGTCATGCAGCTGGTGTCGCTCACAGTGAGTTGACAGTACACACCCAGAACCACAGGAGGCTGGTGGCACCTTAGTTGGGAAGGACGGGCTTGTGGTAATGGCTGGAGTGGAATGCTATCAAAGACACCCCAGGAAGTAGCTGCTGCTTCTGCTAATGGGGATCCAAATAAACAAAATAAAACAAACACGTGGCTTCCATGTGTTTAGTGCCATTCCATTCGCTCCGGCCATTATTATGAGCTGGGCTCATTGTAATGGCTGGTTTGAAGTTAATGGAACGGAGTCAAATATCTTGTTTCCATAAGTTTGATCTGTTTGATACCATTCCAGACATTACAATGAGCCCGTCCTCCTATAGCTCCTTCCAACATCCTCCACTGATGTATTTAAACACACTCTACAACACACATTGACACAATGCCTGTGTTCTATCTACTCACCACCAGAGGGCATTAGTATACTAGAATTACACCAAGCACTAGGCTACAAACAGTCTTCTACCTATTGTGTCTTGATGCTGGCTTCATTCTCTCCACTCTGAGAGTTATGCTCTTAAAGTAGGTATGATGGAATGATCCATTCTTGGGCTGTCTAGGGATGTCCTTTAGTCCTGTCAGTACGTGTGTTAGTGTGCAACCTTTGAGGGATAGAATATGAGGACATTAAACTCTGACAAAACAGTGCTATCTAGAAACTAAAATGGTTATTCGGCTGTCCCCGTAGGAGAACCCTTTGAATAACCCTTTTTTACCTGCTGTGAGTTTGTGTACTGCAATAATTTTTCTTCAGGTAGACTGTGTTTCCGTGTTTAATAGAGAGAGAGGGAAAGAAAAATATAGAAAGAGAGAATGTGAAATCTGTCTCCATAGCTGCTATAAGGAGGAAAAAGGCCCTGGAGGGAATGTCAACATTACCAGAGCAGGGTTACCCACAGTTACCGGAGTGAGCCATTGCCATGGCGAGCTGGAGCCAGCCCTAATAACTACACTGTACCATAACAGATGCAGAACCTCCTCTCCCCTCTCTCCCTCCCCAGCTCCCTCCCTCGCTCCCTCCATCTTTTTCCTTCCATCTTCTCCCAGTTCTGGCACTAGCAGGGTTGACCGACCCACTCTCTCTGCCCTTCCTAGCTTGGATGGATTAGTGTGGTTGAGTCATAATGGGACAGAAGTTAGGATTTCCGTCTGCCTCTAGTCTCAGTCTGTCAGTCTGTCTGTCAGTATGGGTGGATCACAGAGAGGAAGAATAGCAACCGTCTAATACACTTGTATTACCTCCTAAAGCCTAATGTGTGTGTGCGCGCGTGTGTGTGTGTGTGTGTGTGGTTTCATTGTCCCAAGCTATAAAAGGATCCTCGTTTCTGTCATGCCACCCCAAGGGTATCTCATCACTCATTACTATGCTAGATGAGTGTGTAAGGCAAGCCTAAGGCGGAACACACACACACACACACACACACACACACACACACACACACACACACACACACACACACACACACACACACACACCACCCATTCCTCCCTATGGGACCTTTCTAAGTGTTTTATGAGACCACAGGGCAATGAGTTACACATTTAACCTAGAATAAGATATGCCCTGCAGCCAGACATTAGTGAGAAGCAGTTTAAAGCACAGTCAAGGCATTACGGCATAGAAATAGAATATATAGAACAGTCATTCTAATTCTAATTCTTAGAACAGTCATTCTAATTCTAATTCTATGGCATTAGGGTCCCTGGTTACTCTCCCACAGACTCATAGGCTCACAGGCCAGGGGATTTTGAAAGAGACTATCGTTCTAGCCTTTCACTGTTTATCCAGTAGGAGGCTATATTACCCTGTTAGAACCACAGGGGGCAGTGTGGGAGCAGACAAACTCCTATTCCCCCACTGTGTGACCAGAGAGGACACACACACCTCTTACCCTACAAACCTGTTGCAATGAGTCACTTACACCAAATTAATTTATCTATTTCCAGTGGAGAGGAGAGTGTTGGATAAATCGATACTTGTTCGTTAGCCTGGAGTACACTCTTAGAAAAAAGGTGCCATCTACAACCTTAAAGGGTTCTTCGGCTGTCCCCATAGGAGAACCTGTTGAAGAACCCTTTTGGGTTCCATGTGGAACCCTTTCTACAGAGGATTCTACATGGAACCCAAAATCGGTTCTACCTGGAACAAAAAAGGGTTCACCTATGGGGACCGCCGAAGAACCCTTTTGGAACCCTTATTTGTAGTGGTGAAATGAAACATATTCAGAGCAGCTCCCTTTGTGTTGAAAGAGAGAGGGAAAGGGAGAGAGAGAGCGAGAGAGAAAGAGAGAGTGTGTTGCCCACAGAGGGGGTGTTAATTGGCATTAATGATGAGAGCTGAGCTAAAGCAGACTTATCTAGCCTGCAGAGAGAGAGGGGGAAGAGAGAGATAAATAAAAGGAGAGAAGTAGAGGTGTATATAATAGGACTAATTGCAGGTTATCAGACTTGATACTAGAGACAAGGTAATTACAATGTCAGAAAAAGGTGTGTGTGTGCATAATTATGCATAATTAGTCTGTCTTGTCTGTATTTTGGTGTCTGTTTCTTGATTGGTTCCTTCTCTCCTTATCTCACTCCATCTCTTTCCATCTCTCTCTCCATCTCTTTCTCCATCTCTCCTCCCTCACTCCATTCACCACACAGCTGTTAGCCACAGGGGGCATGTACCACTATCACCAGTAGCCTCAGTCATTCCTCCCTGTCCCAGCAGCCTTTGGGGCATGTAAACACCCTCCATCACTCCTCACGCCCAACCTTCTCACCCTGTCTCCCTCTCGTTTCATACCGTCTCCCTTCGTCTCTCCTCATCTCACCCTGTCTCCCTCTCCTCTCACCCTGTCTCCCTTCGTCTCTCCTCATCTCTCCCTGTCTCCCTCTCGTCTCATACCGTCTCCCTTCATCTCCCTTCGTCTCTCCTCATCTCACCCTGTCTTCCTCTCGTCTCATACCGTCTCCCTTCGTCTCTCCTCATCTCACCCTGTCTCCCTTTGTCTCATACCATCTCCCTTCGTCTCTCCTCATCTCTCCCTGTCTCCCTCTCGTCTCATACCGTCTCCCTTCGTCTCTCCTCATCTCACCCTGTCTCCCTCTCGTCTCATACAGTCTCCCTTCGTCTCTCCTCATCTCACCCTGTCTCCCTCTCGTCTCATACCGTCTCCCTTCGTCTCTCATCATCTCTCCCTGTCTCCCTCTCGTCTTATACCGTCTCCCTTCGTCTCTCCTCATCTCT
This sequence comes from Thymallus thymallus, assembly GCA_023634145.1. Classification (NCBI taxonomy): domain Eukaryota; kingdom Metazoa; phylum Chordata; class Actinopteri; order Salmoniformes; family Salmonidae; genus Thymallus; species Thymallus thymallus. The sequence continues at coordinate 16,706,524 of CM042382.1, forward strand.
CCCTGTCTTTCCTCTTCTCAACCTCTCCCTGCTTAAATTGGAGGCATACTTTAGGCTTTAGGAAGCAAAAAGCTGCGGGAGAGCTGCAACAATGTGTGTTTGGAACATTTAAAGCTGGTTCTACAATTGTCTCACCTCCTACCCCTTCCTGCTTCCCCATTGGTCTATTTAGCAAATCCAATCAGCATTATAGAAAAACTTCTCAGTTGCTGTCTAAATATCTCCCTCTCTTTTCCTCTCTCTTTCTATATTTTTCTGAGTTCATGCAAATGGTTGTGTTTTGCTCCCAGTATCTGAGGGTTGAGTAGGGGCAATGTCCCTGTCTTGTGATGTGCTGTGTTGGCTCCTTGCCCAAAGTAAAGATGGCAATGTTCTGCCCTCTGTATGTCCTGTACCCTTTAGTACTGCTGCAGGCCAGTGTCCCTGTGGGGCAGAAGTCAGTCTGCCTGGTGACTGATGAGTCAGAGATAGAGACAGCCCGGGACACAGCAGACACGTCATGTTATCACTCCAGACAAGAACAGAATGCCAGAACAGAATGACAACAAGCTCCTAACACTTTATTCTCAGGTGAACTGACAGCCTCAATGCGATAGCTCCTAATCCTGATGTCAGATATCATTGGAATGTTACCTAATATTGTAGGAACGTTCACTGTTTGCTGGGATCGATGCTGTTAACCTGCTACGTAGCAGTTCTGTCACATGTTTCTCAGCTGGATCACATTTTATTTGATTATTATCTATGCGGTGTTATCCCGATTATCAGCTATTTCAGGAGTCTTCTTAATGTACAGTAAGCTATAGACTTGCATTGTCAGACATCATACTGTATTCTCCTGTAGAGGCGTGTCTAAACGCATGGGGGCGAGGCTAGTTCTTGTTGATGATTGGATGGTATAGGTTAAAAACTGTAATGCCTGGAATGTTTCCTGATCAGGTCAACCTCTCTCCCACCCCCCCAGCACAAACATAACTCCCACCCCGAAGTCCACAGGCAACACCTGACTACAGTTACACTTCTTTTGTCCCACAGCTTTTCTCTAACAAGACTGCAGCTTCTGTCTCTGTCTCCTGGCTGGGTTATGTTTTTCACCTGGGGCTAGGCACCAGTGCTGGCTAGGTAATGTACTTCTCATGGGGAGTAAGGGTCCTCTTGAAATATAACTGGGAAGACTATTTATGGCTATGCGGTTGGTTTGGAATTACACCCCGGTGAACTGGTCTGAATTGCCATAGCCATATCTAAGATGTTATAGAATGGGGTGATCCACTCATTGCCATTATAGATCACTAATGGGGGCGGCAGGTAGCCTAGTGGTTAAAAGCGTTAGGCCAGTAACCGAAAGGTCACTGGTTCAAATCCCTGAGCAGACTAGGTAAAAAATCTGTCAATGTGCCCTTGAGCAAGACACCTAACCCTAATTGCTCCTTTATGTCGCTCTGGATAAGAGCGTCTGCTAAATGACTAAAATGTTTATATGTTTGTATGCTGGACATGGTTGTGGTGGTCATGCTAGCTGTTGGCTGACCGGAGCGTATCTGATTGGCCGATGGAAACAGATGAAAGCCAAACTCGGCCCACTCTCGGCCAATAGACCGTGGTCTAGCTGAACTCTGCGCCAATAGACCGGGGTCTAGCTGAACTCTGCGCCAGTAGACCGTGGTCTAGCGGAGATCGGCGCCACTGCACACAGTATGCCGGAACTTGGTCTATCCCCCATTTCATCCAGTATCAAGTGTTTGTTTGTTTGTTTCTAGCTAGAGGGCTAGAATAATTTAGTGAAATTTAGCTTTGTTGTCAATTGGCCAACACTGCTGCTGCTATCACATCATCTACATTATAGCAGCCCAAACCCTGATAGGGCATGTGGTGTTGAGATTCTTTGAACCCAACCCTGGTCCAACCCAAGTCCAGCCACAGCCCAGCTTTGGTATAGAGCTCCAGGAAACTCTGGGTTCAGCCCAAGACCTAACCCATGTTAGTGAGGAGGGCTAGGATGACCCCGACTAAGCCCCAGAGAAAGACTAGGAGAGAGAGCAGAATGAAAGAAAGAGAAAGAGAGAGCACCTTGTTCAGGCTCGCCTACGCATGACCTCTGGCTGCTCTCTCTCTTCTCCTCCCCCCTCTCCTTCCCCACCTCTTTCCTCTATTAAATGCTATTAAATGTCCCAGAACACTTCGAATAGAACAGTGTGGTCTTTGAAGTACTCACATTCTAAGCTGCATTGTCATTATAAGTGCATGTATTTGTGTACTGGATGTGGCATTTTTTATATTTGACTGAGTGCATCTGAACGAGTGTGTGTGTGTGTTTTGACAGTGTGTGTGTGTGTGTGTGTGAGTGTGTGTGTGTATGGACTGTATGTGTTTGTGTGTATGTGTGTGTTTACTGTGTTATTACAGACCTGTCTGGGGATCTTTGTTTATTAAATACTTTTCTTAGTGTCTCTTCAGCATTAGTGACTAACTTAATTGTGTTTAATGTTACTGAAAGTCACTGTGAGTGTGGTTCAGTTATCAGTGTGTGAGAACAGCTCGGCCTTTCCTAAACAAAGACTTCATTTCAGACCAGAGAATTTCAACATGTCCAACCTCCTCATAAACCCAAGAAACTAGGCCCCTTATAAGTCCCCCTCTCTCTCTCTCTCTCTCTCTCTCTCTCTCTCTCTCTCTCTCTCTCTCTCTCTCTCTCTCTCTCTCTCTCTCTCTCTCTCTCTCTCTCTCTGTCTCTGTCTCTGTCTCTGTCTCTCTCTCGCTCTATGTCTCTCTCTCTTTTTCTCTCTCTCGCTCTCTATGTCTCTCACTTTTTCTCTCTCTCCTCTCCATCTCTCTCTCAGGACTAAACCCATGTATTCATCTGTCCTCTTAAAACTCTTAATAGTCATATATCATAGTGACCAGAGTTTAGTGCTGTGGCGAGTGCCAGAGGAGAATGGAGAAAAATGGTGTGTGTGTGTCTGTAAATGGGGACATGGTCAACAGCACCTCCACACTCATTGCCAAGGTGACAGTAAGACTAGACTAGCATCATCTACTAGGAAGTAGACCTAAACAACACTAAAGGAACCCTCCATTTCAAGACCTCAGTTCCCTTCAGGGTTTCAGAGTTTTTCCCTCCCTCCATGTTGTGTGTGTGTGTGTGTGTGTGTGTGTGTGTGTGTGCAACAGGTTCCGCAAAGCCACATTTCACTCTTTCCTCCAGCCATGGCCTGTGAGTCTCCCTGTTAGCTTATAGGCTTTACAGCAGCGCCATCATTAGTGAAGTGTGTGTGTGGTGGGAGTGTTCCTCTCTATGTGCAGTGTGTGTGTGTGTGTGTGTGTGGATATCTTGGCCTGAGGATATAGCTTGAAGCTTAAATGGCTCAGTAGTTGAGAGGTTCAGGGGCAGGATATGGTCATAGAGACATCGTTAGTGAGGGGTGTGTGTGTGTGTGTGTGGATGTTAGGGTCTACTCTATGATGCAACACACACACACACACACACTTACTCCACCCAGCCCTCGTCCACTGAGTTTGTTTCATTACGAGGCAGTTGTTTGCTTTGGAAAATGCATTTAGCATTTAGCTCACTTTAATGGAGATGTGTGTGTTAGCCATTAGCGATGGAGAGCTTTAGAGTGTCAAACTTGTGTTTGTGTGTTAGTGGTGAAATGCAAGAGGGTTGAGTGGGATAAGAATGAAGGAGGGAAGGAAGGAAGGAAGGAAGGAAGGAAGGAAGGAAGGAAGGAAGGAAGGAAGGAAGGAAGGAAGGAAGGAAGGGTAGAGGGAGCTAAATCAATTACATGTCAATGGCCTGAACCGTCTAACCTCACAAACGTGCACACAACCCGCAAGCATGCACACACACACACACACACACACACACAAACACACACACAAACACATTGATCCGCTCATACAATTGCCCATTCACGCTCTTACACACATTCCTCAGTTATATAAACTAGAGCTGCCAGATGGACTGATGGACTGGCCATGTAAAATACTGTATAAGATAAGATAGTACTTTATCACTACTTTATCACCTCCCTCACTCACTCACTCACTCACTCACTCACTCACTCACTCACTCACTCACTCACTCACTCACTCACTCACTCACTCACTCACTCACTCACTCACTCACTCACTCACTCACTCACTCACTCACTCACTCACTCACTCACTCACTCACTCACTCACTCACTCACTCACTCACTCACTCACTCAATCACTCACTCACTCACTCACTCACACACCAACTCCACCCCTTCCCATCACCCCCAACCCTCACTGATACCCTAGTGTACACTATAATAATATTGAATTAGCTTTGTCTATTAGAATACAACCACGTCAATACTCCCACCCCCTCCTCAGCCAATAATCCCACCCCTCTCCCAACCAAGTCATAACCTAGCCGACACTCTCTTTACATTTCAACCCAAGCAAAGGAAGCCATTTGACTTTTCAATTCATAATTGATGTCAGGGGAAGTTGGGATAAGTCAGACAGGCTTCAAGACCTGCAGGCGTAATTAGAGAGAGACAGAGGGGGAGGAGAGAGGGGGAGGAGAGAGAGATGGAGAGGGACACAGAGGGAGAGAGAAAGCGAGTGAGCAATAGCAATGCAAACCACTCTGAGAAGAGATGAAGAGAAGAGAAAGGAGGGGGGGAAGTTAGGGGAGGTTTAACACTTCTATTGTGACTCTGTGAAGTGCTGTTCCATCTAGAGGTTTAACACTTCTATTGTGACTCTGTGAAGTGCTGTTCCATCTAGAGGTTTAACACTTCTATTGTGACTCGGTGAAGTGCTGTTCCATCTAGAGGTTTAACACTTCTATTGTGACTCAGTGAAGTGCTGTTCCATCTAGAGGTTTAACACTTCTATTGTGACTCAGTGAAGTGCTGCTCCATCTAGAGGTTTAACACTTCTATTGTGACTCGGTGAAGTGCTGTTCCATCTAGAGGTTTAACACTTCTATTGTGACTCGGTGAAGTGGTGTTTCATCTAGAGGGAAAGGAGGTACAGATACACCTTATCAAGACGTCACTTCTAAGATCACAAACCAGCGATAATCCAGTTCACCTTGGTAATAGGCTTTTATATTGGAATACATTTTAGGTGAACTCACCATACAGGTACACACTATACACACAACGAACTCACACACACACACACCACCCCCCCACCTCCACACACACCGTCCTCTATTTCTCCTGGCTTTCCATAAGAGGATTCAGCTCACTTTATATTTCCACCTATGGGCTGTAACTTGAAGAAAAGCACCATTTGATTTGATGCCAGCACATATGGGAGTTTCTCTACCCAACACCCCATAGCCCTGTTAAGTCATTTTGGATCACTCCACCTGCAGCCTGCCATGAGGAAACACACACACACACACACACACACACACACACACACACACACACACACACACACACACACACACACACACACACACACACACACACACACACACAGCACCTCTCATTCAGTCGGAAAAAGAGTCCAGAACTGCTCATATAGTACAGAACCAGCACTTCTCCTGTAATGTATAGTGATTTAGAAGGCAGGGTAGCTGACAATGTGCTGGACAAACTGTCCTCATCACTCTGAGTGGATCCAAAGTGCTTTTGTTCTACTTTGAATTTTAAAACAGACTTGAAGGGCTGAGTTGGGGAATTTCATTAATATTTTAGCAGAGACATTATCATTTACACTACAGTGTTATGCACTTTGAATGTTTGGGTTTTCATGCATATTGATTGTTTGGGTTTTGATGCATATTGAATGAGGGTTGGTTGGTTGTTTGTAGACATATAATCCCGATTGTAATGTGATGCAATGTTGCTGTGTTCAACAAGCAAATGATCAATTAAATCTCTATCTTTCTCTGTCTCTCCCTCTCCCTCCCTCCCTCCATCCCTCCTCTCTGTCCAGTTATACAGGCAGAGTGGTGGGGAACGGTCTCCAAGCCCAGAAGCAGAACCCAGAGGTCAAAGTTCGCAGCCCAAACCCCGAACTGGCCGAGGTGAAGAAGAGGCTGGAGCGCTTCAACCTGGTAGGCCCTCCCTCCAGCCTCACACCGTTACCATGGTTACACTAATACACAGGTGTATCACTGCCGAGTTGGCTATAGGCACATACAGCACAAACAGATCTGGGACCAGGCGAAGATGAAGGCGGTTGATACTCAACCGGTTTATAATCTTCTCATTCAGTTCCCAGAGAGGATGGGTATTAGAATGATTTTTGTTGTGTATGTGGTGTGTCGTACTAGTATACGTGCTGACTGTACTCTCTCTAAAAGGTACAGTGCATATTGTATTATATAGGACAGGTTCTGACCTGGGTGGGGCTTGTTCATTATAGGTGAAACTGGAGAAAACGGTTTGGTTTTATTGGATTGCCTCTGGTTATACTGTAGTCCGTTTCAGTACGTTTGATCCTGTTATGGGATTATTGAACACACCGTAACATGACATCTGAGGCATAGTTGTATTTTGTTAGCTGACCTCTGCTCTACTGGGTTTCTCTCTTAAACCAACATTGTTTTGGGAGCAAACGTTAAATGAGAGAGAGGGAAAGATAGACAAAGAGAGAGAGAAAAAATGAGCGACAGAGAGAGAGAGAAAGCCAGACTTCGGGAGAGCGCGACACTCAGAGAGCAAAAGGTCAGTAGTGAGTGACGGCCAGGCGGAGATGACACAGCGCAGCTTCCAAGTGACACTGTTGTTATGTAGATGAGGATTAGGTCCTGAAAAGGCCCCAGTATAAAGGACCCATTACCCAGGAGTCCCTAGGGGCCATTTGAGGGGACAAACGGGACAGATTCTGTTGCGCTGCTGCCCACCAGGCCTTTTGTGGCCCTGCATTCGATACCCTCAGATAGGACACACACTGCCTATCTCTCTCCTTTTATCTCTCTCTCCCTTGCTCACTTTGTCCCCTCCTTTCTCTTTCTCATTATCCTTTTATCACTGTCTCTCTCTCTCTCTCTCTCTCTCTCTCTCTCTCTCTCTCTCTCTCAATTTTCAATTTAAGGGCTTTATTGGCATGGGAAACATGTTAACATTGCCAAAGCAAGTGAAATAGATAGTAAACAATAAAAATTAACAATAAACATTACACTCAGAAGTTCCAAAAGAATAAAGACATTTCAAATGGCATATTATGTCTATATACAGTGTTGTAACAATTCTCTCTCTCTCTCTCTCTCTCTCTCTCTCTCTCTCTCTCTCGCTCTCTCTCTCTCTCTCTCGTTCTGCCGCTCTGTCTCTCTACTTGTCTGTCCATCCTCCTATTACTGAGAGGTCACCGATGTCTCCTCTGATTGACAACGGTGACCTCCCCCGGCAATGCATTCTGGGGTGGCGAGGGGCCGTTGACATGGTAACTCATGATAGAGCCACGATGCTGTTGACATTTAAAGAGATTAAATACATTTTACCTTGATTCTCCGAGAGAGAGAGAGAGAGAGAGAGAGAGACTGAGAGAGAGACTGAGAGAGACAGACTGAGAGAGAGAGAGACTGAGAGAGAGAGACTGAGAGAGAGAGAGAGACTGAGAGAGAGAGAGAGAGAGAGAGAGAGAGAGAGAGAGAGAGAGAGAGAGAGAGAGAGAGAACCCTGTTTAATCTGCCCAGTGGCGAACTGTTTAATCTGCCCATAGACACTTTCCAGGATTCACTCAGCATGGATAAACACACATGCTCAGGCACGGACACACACACACACATTTACGCACACACACACAGAAACATACACTCACACACACACACATGCGGGAGGAGAGACGTGTTTGCACACTGACTTTTGCAAGCTTGTCCATATCTGTGTGAGTAATTATCATAAGGCAACCTGTAGGGCTGTGTGTGTTACTAAGAGGATTGCACAGAGTGGTGACAGTGTCTGTAACCTCCAGACCTCCAGATGACATTCTCCTATTACAGCCCACTGAGTTGGCATCAGCTGGCATCACAGGGGGCACTGTTGGCACTCTTTACACCCAGGGTACTAATACACAATCTGACATACTCCATACAAGAGCTCAGTATTGCACTGGCACTGCTATTAGGGTTGGAGGTTAGACTCTAAGGTACTGTGGGATTTATGAGTAGGAAAACACATGCACACACACTCTGTCATTCACTCTCTCTTACACACCACACAAACACACGTACTCCCAGAGGAGCGTCCGCGGTGGCGGAGGCAAGCACTGAGCCCTCTAATCGCCTGACCCCACATAAAAAGGTCCATTAAATGCCTCGCCCATTCCAGCCCTCCCCCTCTTTCTCTCTCTCTAAGGATCATCCCCCTCTCTCTCTCTCTCTCTCTCTCTCTCTCTCTCTCTCTCTCTCTCTCTCTCACCTTCTCTCTCTGAAAATCATCTCCCTCCCTCTCCTCTCCCCTCCACTCAGTAAATACAGCGAATGTTTTTGGAAGCAGCTCTGAGAGGGTTCTGATTGCAGCCCACCAGCCCAGCTGTTTTGGGGAGGAGATGCGTTCACAATGCTCTATCTGTCTCCCTATAGCAGCATTACAATGTTAATGTGTCTCCCTCCCTGCCTGTCGCCAGTACGCTTCATTGGGAAGTGGAACAGATACACACACACGTGTGCGGATACACACACACACACACGCACACAGTATGGGGATGAGCGAGGTTGATGAAAGCAGCGCTTAGTGCGATGGACTGGGATGAAAGGATGGGATAGGTCTGTGTATCGACTCCAAGACTCTGACAAGAAAGGGAGAGGTCTGTTAACTATATGAATGATTAATAGACTACTGGCCTGGCCTACTGTCTGTTGGGTCTCCTCAAAATTGGATCTACGGTCTATTGGCCTATGGCTCATTCACTTCTTAGCTCCTAAGTCCACAATATATAGCACACATTTGAGTACAGAGAGCAAATATATTTTCAATCAGTCAGTTTATCAGGGTAACTAAACTGAAAGTTACATAGCAGTTCTGATTGGAGCATGGTGCTTGCAATACCACCATCTTTGGGTTTTTTATTTCTATATGGCAGACATAGTGAATACTGCACATAGGCTAAACATAGATAACCCTAGGTCACACTGACTGAACAAAAGCATCCACCACAGTAAATGATCATATTGTTAAACATTTTATTATAGTATACTCCAAATGCCTTGAGGCCCGAGTTTAGACAAATGGACTGTAATGTTAGTTGAGCTGGCAGCCAGTCGAAGGGAGGGACAGATTCTTTCCACTTGATGATTGAGCTAGCCTTTACAGTAGAACCGGTGCTTCTGAAACACTGAGACATTCACTGACTCCTTTTTCAACTGGAGAGTTACTGGGAGTTCAAAGGTCTCGGAAAAAAACTCTTAATCTCTGATGTACCCTCCTGGTGGGTTGTTGGAGATGCACAAAAACAGACAATGTTTCACCAGCCCGTTTATATCCACCATCAACGTGTTGTGTGTTTGAATAAACCTCAGTGGGAGTATATGATAGTCCTCCTTCTATTCTTTATGTTTTTGTCTGTTCCAACACTTGAACCAGTGGCATGTGTGTCACATTGTATGAAAGGATCGGGAGACAGGCGCAGGAATGTGTAATAGGGTTTTTTATTCCTTCCCAAATTACAAGAAGTATACATGTAACGGCACGGGGACGAAGCCCAAAACAAATAAATACACGGGACGAGACCCGAAATAACAAGTGCACAATATGACCCATAATCACATTGGCAAATTAATCGCAGCACGAAAGCCAAAATAACAAGTAAGGTACTCACAGGCCCAACGGACATGGGAACAATAATCGACAAGGACAATGGGTAACAGTCGGGCACATATATAACAATCCTAATCAGAGAGGAATGGGAACCAGGTGTGCGTAATGAGGCAGTTCAAACATAGACCTCCAGAACTGGTGCACGGAATGAGCAACAGTACCGGAGGGATCCGTGACAATGTGTGCATATTTCATAAAGTTAATATTCTGTTGCTCAGAGCAGCAGCAGGTAGGCAGTGTGTATTGAAGCCAAGAGAGGCTTGTGTGGGTTTTGGGGTCATGAATAGGAAAATAGCAGTTAGAGCGTCAGCACTCCACATAAAAAATATATCTTGATTGCACTTGTTTGTTTCTGATTTTAGAATTATTAAAATCTCAGTTGTATACTGAACAAAAATATAAACGCAACATGCAATAATTTCAACGAAAATTGAAACAATAAACAAGTTACAGTTCTTATAAAGAAATCATTCAATTGAAATAATGAATTAGGCCCTAATCTATGGATTTCACAACTGGGCAGAATTAGTTTTTCCCCACAAAAGGGCTTTATTACAGACAGAAATACTCCTCAGTTTCATCAGCTGCCCGGGTGGCTAGTCTCCGATGATCCCACAGGTGAAGACGCCGGATGTGGATGTCCTGGGCTGGCGTGGTTACTCGTGGTCTGTGGTTGTGAGGCCAGTTGGACGTACTACATTCCTGCAGTCAGCATGCCAATTGCATGCTCCCTCAAATCTTGTCGCATTGTGTTGTGTGACAAAACTGCACATTTTAGAGTAACCTTTTATTGTCCCCAGCACAAGGTGCATCTGTGTAATGATCATCCTGTTTAATCAGCTTCTTGATATGCCACACCTGTCAGTGCATATGGGATATTTTATTTCAGCTCATGAAACATGGGACAAATACTTTACATGTTGCGTTTATATTTTTGTTCGGTATAAAAGCGGTTTTGCTATCTGTGCTTATTAAATGCCACTTAGACATCATAGAAAGGGATAGAGAGATTGGGCGAGAGGGATGGATACACACAAACACACACACACACACACACACACACACACACACACACACACACACACACACACACACACACACACACACACACACACACACACACACACACACACATACACACACATTAACCCCCACCATCCCACACAGAGGAATAGTCAACAATATATTCAACCTCATTAAAAGGCGTAGAGATAAAAGCAGAGAGCCAGCTCCTCTTCATATTCCCAGCCTGCCTAGGGTCTAAATAGAAGACACCCAGAGGGGCGACCATAACCCCCCTGTCCCCTCATCACCCCCTCAGTGACCGCCCGGTGGTATTCCATGTCAGGGGCCCCTTGGAATCCCGGCCTCAGGGAATACAGACGCTCTGTTTGAAGTCCGGCCTGAAATCTATAGCCTGCTGCGGACAGGAGCAGAGAGCATACTAACGGGGATACTTCGGGATTTTGTCAATGAGGCCCTTTATCTACTTCCCCAGAGTCAGATTAACTCGCGGATACAATTTTTATGTCTCTGCGTGCAGTTTGAAGGAAGCTGCTAACTAGCATTAGCTCAATTACTGGAAGTCTATGCATGCTAGCAGATACCCATAGACTTACAGTCATTGTGCTAATGCTAGTTAGCATTGGCTCGCAGAACTACCTCAAACTTCCTTCATACTGGACACATAGACATAAAAATGGTATCCACAAGTTCATCTGACTCTGGGGAAGATGATAAAGGGCCAAGATCCCGAAGTATCCCCTTTAACCCCGGTGTCTTGGCTAAATCCCAATGTGGGCCTCATACTACCATGGCTAGCTAAATCATCCACAGCTTCCTTCTATCCTCTGGGGTCGTATGTATCTAATGTCTCAGAGTAGGAGTGCTGATTTAGGATCAGTTTAGCCTTTTAGATGACAATGAATAAGAATACATGGACAGGGGGAATGATATACTGCCCCTGCTCCAAGTCTTTCTCCTGTAGTTGTGTTAACTTGTCCCTGGTGGCCCCCTGGCCATATTAGAGTGTATTACATAGCATTAATCCACTGAGCCAACATTAAATCTAATTACACACACCCACACCCACACATGCACACACATGGAAAATATGATTATTTTGGCCGTCGATCTCTGGTCACACACACACACACACACACACACACACACACACACACACACACACACACACACACACACACACACACACACACACACACACACACACACACACACACACACACACACACACACACACACACACACACACACACACACACACACACACACTTTTCCTTTTTATAATGGACAGTGGCGTCAGGGAAATTGAATCTGTCCCTGAGAAAATGGAGAACATTTGAGAATAGATGAGGGAAGAGAGGAAGTGAGGGAAGAAAGGACATCTGCAGACTTTCTTAGGGATTATTATTGTCACTTTTTCCCTATTTATCCTTCTCTCCTTTACCCTTTCTTCCACTCGGGCCCTTCCCTGCTCCTGATGAGGTGAGGGTGGAAGTTGTCCTGTCAGACACGCATACACAGCCAGGTCACCTGTGATACAAGTCAGTATTCAACGTCCATCCATGTCTGAGGACGTCAGGAGATGATGTGGAAACCGGCCACTAGAGGCAACAGTGAGCACTGTTACCTTCAAGTACAGTAGGTTTCTGTTTTACTAGTTGGTTGTGAACGGGGATGGCGGATGGGCTAAGCATCTGCCCTGTGTGTGTGTGTGTGTGTGTCTGTGTGTGTGTGTGTGTGTGTGTGTGTAATTAGATTTAATCCAGTGATAGAAAGTTGGTTTTGAGATTTTTATTTTAAGCCTATCCCAAACCTTAACCCTTACCTTAACCATTCAGAGTTGATGCCTAAACTTAACCCTAACCTTAAAAATGTGGAGTTAATGCAGAATCTTAACCCTAACCTTAAACATTCTGAGTTAATGCCTAAACTTAACCTGAAACACTTTGAAATTGAATGTTTGAAACAGCTTTGAAATTGGATGTTTGAGAAACATGGATGAACGTCTAATGCTGACGTGAGACTGTAAGAGCTAGTTGTGCATACACACACACACACACACACACACACACACACACACACACACACACACACACACACACACACACACACACACACACACACACACACACACACACACACACACACACACACACACACACACTTTATGTGGGAAGTTCAGATCACTCACACCCTGTTGAAATACCAGTCATGACTTTAGGATGCCTGCAGAACTACTGCCTGACTCCCTGCTCTGCCATTGTCCCTGTGATGTGGGGTGGGAAACCCCTCCCACTGCTGTTCTCTATCCTCACTGTGTGGAGTAGGGCCTGCTTTGCCCTGCTACCCGCTGAGCCTGGTCACAATATCAATATTCTCTGCCCGTTTCTCATAAAAAACTGGAATGTGTGTCTTTAGCCCCCTGCTGGGCTGCTTTAGTGGGATTTACAAACACACACACACACACACACACACACACACACACACACACACACACACACACACACACACACACACACACACACACACACACACACACACACACACACACACACACACACACACACACACACACACACACACACACACACATCGAGTCAGCATCTTTCTCTGTCAGTCCCCTCCTCTCACCATGTAAACTCTTCTTAAGAAGGGGATTGGTAACTCCTGGCAACGCAGTCTTCAGTCTGAATAGGATAATCATACATTTCTCCGGAGCTGCCTGTTCATCTCAAACTAAAGAATGTTTTGGAAGAAAAGATAGATGGAGGGGGGGGGGGGGGCTGCTGGGGAGTGAATGAGAATATATTGCATATTTGTAAGGAGTTAGTGCTAAATTGAAAGCCCTTATGAGACTAAATGCCTGATTTGTCCTCGGATGCCAGAGTATTTCTACTGGGGGGAGAGAGACAGACTGACATGTTTTTTGTTTCCACTCTCCTTCCCTCTCTCACCCCCCTTTGAGCCCTGCTTTTCTCCTCTCCTCCTTTTCTTCTCCTTTTCTCCTTATCTCTCTCTCCCTCTCTCTCCTTTCTTCCCACCATTCTCTTCCCCTCCTCTATGTGTTGGTCGTCATGGTAGCCGTGGTGGAGTACAGAGCAATAGGACAGGCAACTTTTACGGCATATAAAAGTGATTATATCCACTATGCCATGTCATAGGCTGGCCCTAGATGGCTGTCTATGGCTGGCACAATTATCATATATTAGGTATGTCATAGCAAATGTTCAAAGATGCATATGGGATTAACCCTTCCCACTGGGCAAAAACTGGTTAAATCAACCTTGTTTCCACATCATCTCATAGATTTGCAAAAAGTCATCAACGTAAGGGCATTTCGTCTTTTAACCTAAATCCAATGACATGGTGATTTTTTTTTATTGATTTCAAATTGAATTCACGTTAGTTGACAACTCAACCAAATGTAAATCAAAGCTAGACGTTGAACTGACATCTGTGCCCAGTGGGTTTGACTTGCACTGATAGTTAAGAGACGACGCAGAAGATCGCCACGTGTTAGTAATGCATTTATCATTTATGTAACATTCATTAAAACAGTTTGCGAACCAAGAGCCAAACCCACGGCCAAGATCTAAAAAGTACAAACACATCATAGCAAGTGAGTCACTGTGATCAGACAGATGAACATACCCACCCCTGCAGCTCTGACCGTGCTGTATCTCTCTCCATCTCACAACATCCTCATAACTGATTCACTCATAACATTCTCCTAACATTGCTTTGCCCTGTGCTCTACATGGTCTGCATCCCAAATGGAACCCTATTCCCTGTATAGATCACTCCTTTTGACCACAGCCCTATGGGCCCTGGTCAAGTACACCACAGAGGGAATATGGTGCCATTTGGGACATAGTGATGGAGAAGGCTGCATACATAACAGCAAGGAACAGTAAACCGTGTCCACAGCCAACTTGAGTCAAGATCAGAACAACTGGAGCATTGTCTGAAATGCCAAGAACAGGAGCAGGGAGAAACATGTTGGAACAGAACAGAGCCCATGTTGTAGGTGCTGCTGACGCTTGGCATGAGATCTAAGGGCTAAAGCTAAGCATGAGGATCTCCGTCTCGCCTTGTCTGTGTGTGTATGATCTCAGTCTCGCCGTGTCTGTGTGTGTGATCTCCTTCTCGCCATGTGGCATACACTTCTTTCCCAGGGTGCCCTTCTCCATCTGGCACCACCGGCACACTATAGGTGCACCTTACAGCGTGACCAATCGGGAGATTCATATTTGTGGTTTAGTACTTTTAAAGATTGTTTTTGATGACATCAAACAGGAAGTAAGCCCTCTATTTCCTATCCCTCCTTCAAAGTGGTGTTGAATCTAAAAAGCTTTATTGATCCATCGCCAGAGTAAAAATTGTTCCCTGTCCTTTGGAATGTAGCCCCACATGGCCTAGTGCTAGTTTTTGTTTTTCTTCCACCATCACAGCCACACAGTGAAACACATGAGTCCCTTCTCATGATACACATGAGAAGGGACTAGAGTTTTGCCCAGTGAGATCTTGTGGACAGGGAAAACTCCTTGCCCTATAAAGTTTGAAGAAGACCTGGGCATCGTGGGCAGCAAACTGATGTCTTGGGCATCAAATACTACTTTCTAGTACATCCACAGAAGAGGCCACATAGGCAGAGGGAAGCCTATCCAGTCAATACTACCATATACAAGCCCCTATAAAATCATAAGGTTCAAAGGCTTTATCTAGAATATTCCTCACACACACGTACAGTTTGGGTGGAATGAGAATATGGGCCTTACCTCCACATAGCTGCGACATCACGATAAACTTTACTTCGCTTTTTGAAACCACTCCTGCTCCATTGAGATTGGGATGGTAACAAACAACCATGCATCCCGGCACAAACAAAAACACAACTTTTTGGAATGCCACCAGTTAACGACTTGCCACTTTTGTTGTGAAGGCGGTTGCCACAGTGTTTAATTCATTTAGTTGATTTTCTTGTTAGTTAAAGGGGGCTTTAAAGACAACTGGGCCAAACGGTGTTGTAACACACATGCACACACACACATTAGGAGGAACAGTGTTGTGTATAATGTCTTCGGAAGTGGTAGGGATATTAAAGGTCGACTTTGGTCAAAAACACTAAAATAACAGCTTTAAACTGTATAACTGATCAATGCACCATCATACCAGTTCATTAAATGCTTAAAAATTCAAAAACATTGATGAATAAGATATTTGGCTATAGAAGTGCCATTTCTTACCGATCTCTACAGCTTCCGTTCAAAAACAAATCCTGTGAAATTACATCAACACATACTGGAGGAGTTACTGGCTCGCTCAAGTGGCTAACTTAGCTAACGAACTAGCTACGTCAGTCGTAGCGCGCATGACCAGAATGATACATCAAGGAACCACCAAAGGCACACCCCATTTCGGGCGGAGTTGCCTGAAGTTGACCTTTACGATAATAACCGGTCGATGGGTTATCTCAGCTAGTGATATTCGACGTCGATCCATTTCTGAGGACATCGGGAGATGATGTGGACGCGCTGTTACCTTCAAGTATGTTTCGCTTTTGCTAGGGTGTTGTGGATGGGGATGGTGGATGGTTGTAACCATCTGCCACTGATTCCAAAGGTTGCAAATTCTAATCCAGCAATAGAAAGTTGAGATTTTTTTTTTAAGCCTATTAACCCTTACCTTAACCATTCAGAGTTAATGCCTAAAAATGTGATACTTGAGAAACATGGATGAACATCGAATTCTGACGTGAGACTGTGAGAGTTAGTTGGTTATCTAGCTATATGCTGTTCAGCCCCAGATGCTTGTTTGCTCATCAACTCATGAATATGGCTATTGAATTAGCAGTTTCATTTGGTTACTTAGCATAATTACAGGTTGATGGGTTTATTGCACCTCCCACCACAGAGGAAGGAAAGTCCATTTTTTATTCTCTCTCTCTTCTCTACTCTACTCTACTCTACTCTACTAACAAGTTGTCCTTACTGCTGCCAAAGCGCATCATAAACCACTCTATCCTTTTGGATGAATCAAATCACTCTAAATAAAGTGATTTGATTAGATAAATCTGGAACTTGAGTGTCCATTTGATAATAACCATAAAAAACTCACACCCACTACCCAATCTCAATAGCTTCAACCCCAGCCACTACTGCAGTGCAGTTCAAAATCACCAGCATACAGTCAGGGCTGGCCCTAGCTTTTTGGGGGCCCTAAGAGAGATGTGGTTGGGGGTTCCCCACCTCATGGGCAAAACATGTTAGTGACCCCTCTTGGTCGGGGGCCCACTACCGGCAGCGTGGCCCTAAGCAGCCGCTTATGTTGGTTATTTGCTGGGCCGGCACTGCATACAGTACAGAGTACAGTACATGTGACTTCTGTGACAATGCAGAGACCGAGGAAATACAGACAGACAAAGGAGCACCACAGTGCCTATTATGAGTTCCTGATGCTACTCATGCTAGCCTAGCCAAGCACTTCTCACCCTGGCCTCAAAATAGGCAGGACAAACAGACACAAGGGGACACAAATCCCACTGCCAACAGCCTGTAAAATGATCTGGTGCCATTAACCATTACCATAAAAACACATATCGCTAGTGATTTATATGTTACCCTTGCTTACCCTTGTAGCTACTGCCTGTAAAACAAGCTATCTGTATGATCTGGTGACTATTGTGTAAAACGTTCACTTTTGCGGGAAAAGTGGTGAAGTGAGACATGTAATTTACTGTAGGTGTTACCTGATCTGATTGAAGACCTCTTTATGAAGTATCTGTATAGTGTAAGCCTGTGTTGTTGTGGGTTAGGTGTGTACAGGGTGTAGGGCTAGGACTTTTTCCTAATTGTGACTTCACCAGGAAAAACTCTGGGGCCTGAGTTAGTAAGTATTTTGGTCGCAAATGCTACTAAATATTATGCTGCGCAACCTGGAATTTTTATTTGGGTGCACTGTGTGCCTTTACAAAAAAATCATTACTACAGCGGAAACAGCTTGTTTCTACCCAAAACAGTTCAAATGGTCTGACCCATATTACCGGCACAAGGTTTTATCTTCCTACAGCGGATCGACAGGACCGCATTTTGCATTCATAAACCATGTCATGGTCCGTTCTAAAACTACTCGCTTGTCGTTTATCATTTGTTGACACTTTGTTCAGTCGTGTTACCTCATTGGCTAGCTAGCTAACAACCTGGTAACTTGACTAGGGCGCAGAAAGAAAGGAAAAGCCTATATTGGGCTGATATGAATTCTAGCTACTTCTGAAGCACGTTGTGCCCTAGAAACTAACATATAACATTGTAAAGACATTAGAACTCATAGTCCTTAAGAACTCCCCTCCTCTCTCCCCTGTCTCCTTCTCTCTCTTTCTCTCCCCTCACTCCCTCTCTCTCTATATCTCTCTCTGTCTCGTATTGTTATCTAGTCCAGAGGGGGAATAATAAGAGATGACTTTGAAAACTAGAGAGAGAGAGAGAGAGAGAGAGAGAGAGAGAGAGAGAGAGAGAGAGAGAGAGAGAGAGAGAGAGAGAGAGAGAGAGAGAGAGAGAGAGAGAGAGAGAGAGAGAGAGAGAGAGAGAGAGAGAGAGAGAGAGAGAGAGAGAGAGAGAGAGAGAGAGAGAGAGAGAGAGAGAGAGAGAGAGAGAGAAAGTAAATTCCTGATGAAAAGCTAATATTTGCCCTATAAGAATGAAACAGACTTAGATGAGGGGAAGCAGATACACACAGTCATTTCTGGATTCTCTGTGTTTAGTCAAGTGTGGCTTTTCATTCCATTCTGGCCTCTTTGCTTTTATATTTGACATTACCTTGTCTTGAGCAATGTACAATGTCTCAAAAAAGAAGAAGATTAGGCTACTGTCATTACATAAAGATACAGAACTGTCATATGAAGGCTTAG
The DNA here is from genome assembly GCA_023634145.1 of Thymallus thymallus. Lineage (NCBI taxonomy): Eukaryota > Metazoa > Chordata > Actinopteri > Salmoniformes > Salmonidae > Thymallus > Thymallus thymallus. The sequence continues at coordinate 16,725,208 of CM042382.1, forward strand.
AGTCTGTGTGAAACCATGCATACATTAGGAAATGGTCAGAGAGTTTTTGGTCGGGCATTTTTCTAAATGTCACAATCAACCAAGATGTCACCTCCAGTGTCAAATATGTTGAGTGACCGACAGATCCCTAGTGTCATTGTGTCAAGGACGAGAGTGTCTCTACCACTTTGTGTCACTCCACTGTCCACTCAAACCTTCATCTGTGTGAATGGTCCAGCTGCTACCAAGGTCACCTGCGTCTATGGACTGATGCTCTCAGCTCTTCATCTGTGTGTGCGTGCATGCATGCGTGAGTACAGTACATACTCTAGCATACATAAAGTAATCTCTACATAGTTCACTTTACCTTTCTACTCAAGTCTCTTGAAGTTGTGATGTTGTGTCAGGAGATCCTTACCTCAGCCATGTTGTGATGAAACAAAAAATACCTTGAACAGTTCCTGGAATGGCCAGCGGGGCATCCAATTAGACCACCCCATGCTGAGAGGGAAGAGCCAATCAAAACGCTGATTGGATGGGCAGTCTCTCTAATCATCGTGGCTAGTCTTTCATGTTGCTACTCAATACAGGAGAGTCTTATTTTGCAGTGGTCATGGTGTGAAGTAGTTATAGATGGTCAAGATGAAAGAAGTTGGTAAGAGTGAAAGAAACGTGCTGTAGGATATGTGCCAAATGGCACCCTATTCCCTATGTTGTGCACTACTTTTGACCAGGGCCCATATTACTGGTCAAAAGTAGTGGACTATATAGGGAATAGGCAGTGCAAATATTCTGGGTAGCCATTTTATTAGCTGTTCTGGAGTCTTATGGCTTGGTGGTAAAAGCTGTTGAGAAGCCTTTTGGACCTAGACTTGGCGCTCCGGTACCGCTTGCCATGCGGCAGCAGAGAGAACAGTCTAGGACTGGGGTGGCTAGAGTCTTTTAGGGCCTTCCTTTCAACACGGTTGGTGATACTGTATACTGTACATATAAAGTTTTCCTCTTTTAAACATTGACTTTGATATCCAGCACCGGTCTCAAAGCCATTGGATGTGAGAATGTCCTTTTCATTAAGATGTCATCTCCATTGAGGTGAATGACAGGTGACAACATGGAGTCAATGCTATGTTGAGGAGAAGATGGTTACCATCAACTGCTTTATCTACCAGGGTTGTTCAGACATCTTTACCATCAACTGCTTTATCTATCAGGGTTGTTCAGACATCTTTACCATCAACTGCTTTATCTACCAGGGTTGTTCAGACATCTTTACAAGCAAGGAATTGCAGGGACAAAAATTAAGCCTTGTCATTTGATCTGACCAGGAAAAACTCTGGACCCTAGTTATAGCATATAATTAGGGCTCAGACTTTTTTCCTGGACATGATTAGAGCCAAACTCCTGGCCCTAAACATGACAACGAGACAATATGTTAATAAAACATGATATAGGTCTATCTTTGATGCTTCGGCAGTCCTGTCTTGGTCACTCCTATAGCTCTTACTGTACACAGAGATCAGTGTAGAACTTTCACAACAGACAGGACAATTAATATTGACTACAAAAGCAACATGGTATTATACTGGGGAAGATGGGTTCATCTGTGGACATCAGAGGGTTGGAGATAAGATCAGAATGAATGGTGGATTGGTTTCTGTGGGTGAAAATCCAGCACTTGAAGAAATGAGGAATATATGTATAATTATATAACTACAGGTACCGTACATGGGAGTGGAAATAGCTGTAAGTAGCAGTAAAAGTATTGTTAGTTTACTCCAATCAGGGTGATCAGGGTAATCAGGGTGATCAGGGTAGGGATGGTATGGAAGAGGGAAAAGTATAGAGATGGGATTAGAAATGATAGAACCTACAATCTATCTTCAATATTAAAGCTGATCTCCCCCCAAAAAGTAATCGTCGTGATTGATGTGTCAGCGAGGCTACAGGGAAATAAACCACAGGGCCACACACACACACACACACACACACACACACACACACACACACACAGTCGACTTAAAGATCACACAGTGTTTAACATAAACACTCTTGGGTCCTCTGGAGCAGAGGGCTGTCACTGGCAGTGCCCCGGCCCACCGATGCTGTCACGCTGGGGTGTGAAGGGTTACGCTGTGGGGGCGGCAGGAACCAGAGCTAATATGCTATCGCACTAAGGCTACTGACTGCTTTACTCCCAATGTGTTATGATGTGGCTAAGAGGGATCCATTTGAAGATGGACAGAAGAATAGAGTGCCTTTGGGTGTAGAAGACTGACACAACCTTTGAGACTTGTTTTAGCTCAAGGTTCCAGTCTGTTTCCGCTATTGCCAAATAATAATTATCTTGGCAAACACTGGAGTTGGTCCCTATTTCAATGATTGTTTATTTCAATGAGGATCTGATAGTGGATGGTTTGGATAAAGGGTCAGAGAGAGAGAAAAGTAGAGTGACTGTGCAGTGGGATTATCTGTATCCTGCATTCAGGTACTTCACAATCACATCAATTCATCCATTGGCTGTTGCGAGAGTGTATTCCAGTCTTATAACACAATGCTTTGTATCTCCACCAGGAGATCCAGGACATGCTGCCCGGGCTGGGCCAAAGAGAGTCCTGGGGGGAGCTGGGTAGTGGAGACACAGAGGACGGCAGCGGAGACTGTGACGATGAGGACGGGTGTCAAGGATCTGGAACGGGGACGGTCAGGAGCTGTGAGTCGCACACGCACAAGTACACACACACACACACACACACCATCAGAGGTGTGGGTTCAGATGTCACAACAAGGCCGTTGCCTGGACCATATTCCTCCAATACAAACTGCAGGACTATGTTGTATTGCTCTATTACAACTTTGTTTAGAAATATACAGCCAGACTGCCAAACTATTTACTCTGCACCTTGACCTCTATAGCTATGTTTACAAGTGAACAACCCAGTGTAATAACACTCATAGCACCAGTGTAGATGGAGGGAGAGAGGGAGAGAGAGAGAGAGAGAGAGAGAGCGAGAGAGAGAGAGATATGATCTGGTGCTTCTGTCACCAACCAAGGAGGGCCTGCAGCAGCACCTAGATCTTCTGCACAGATTCTGCCAGATCTGGGCCCTGACAGTAAATCTCAGTAAGACAATAATTGTGTTCCAAAGAAGGTCCATTTGCCAGGACCAAAAATACAAATTCGGACACCATTGCCTTAGAGCACACATAAAAATATACATACCTCGGCCTAAACATTAGCACCACATGTAACTTCCACAATGCTGTGAACGATCTGAGAGACAAGGCAACAAGGGCCTTCTACGCTATCAAGAAATACTGGCAAAAAATACTTGAATCAGTTATAGAACCCATTGCCCTTTATGGTTGTGAGGTCTGGGGTCCACTCACCAAACAAGAATTCACAAAATATGACAAACACTGCTGCATGCAGAATTCTGCTAAAATATCGGTGTACAACGTAAAACACCAAATAATGCATGCAGAGCAGAATTAGGCCGATTCCCTCTAATGATCAAAATCCAGAAAATATACATTAAATTCTACAACCACCTAAAGGAAGTGATTCCCAAACCTTCCATAACAAAGCCATCACCTACAGAGAGATGAACCTGGAGAAGAGTCCCCTAAGCAAGCTGGTCCTGGGGCTCTGTTCACAAACACAAACAGACCCCACAGAGCGATGTCACAAAGTGCTATACAGAAATACAAATCATGAGAAAATAAATAGATAATTACTTGACACATTGGAAAGAATTAACAAAAAAACATAGCACACTAGAATCCTATTTGGTCCTAAACAGAGAGTACACAATGGCAGATTACCTGACCACTGTGACTGACCCAAACTTAAGGAAAGCTTTGACTATGTACAGACTTAGTGAACATAGCCTTGCTATTGAGAAAAGCCGCTGTGGGCAGACCTGGCTCTCAAGAGAAGACAGGCTATGTGCACACTGCTCACAAAATGAGGTGGAAACTGAGCTGCACTTCCTAACCTCCTGCCAAATGTATGGCCATATTGGAGAAATATTTCCCTCAGATTACACAGACCCAATTTTAATAAAAGCCCATATCTATTGTGTGAAATACCACAGTGTGCCATCACAGCAGCAAGATTTGTGACCTGTTACCACAAGAAAAGGGCAACCAGTGAAGAACGAACACCATGTTTATTTAGTTTCCCTTTTGCACTTTAACTATTTGCACATCGTTACAACACTTGACATTTTAAATTTCTCTATTCCTTTGGAACTTTTGTGAGTGTAATGTTTACTGTTCACGTTTTGTTGTTTATTTCACTTGCTTGGGCATCCTATCTTTGGAAAACATCTGAGAAGGAGAATAGTCCATCTGCTTCACTGGGCAACCATGCCAGTTCATGTCCTGTTTTTTTTATTTTTTTATTTCTCTCTCTCTCTCTCTCTCTCTCTCTCTCTCTCTCTCTCTCTCTCTCTCTCTCTCTCTCTCTCTCTCTCTCTCACACACACTCTCACTCTCTCTCTCAGTCAGTGCTAACTCATGGCCACAGCTGCTACGGAGCTTAACTCTAAATCCTCCAACCTGTGGAAGGCAAAGAAACAAACTGTTCTCAAACAATCCTCCCTCTGTCCCTCACTGATAAGATTTATAGTCTCCCTGAAATACACACATACACACACTCACACAGAGCCTTGGGCAGGCCTGGGGAGGATTGGGAAAAGATAAAGCTTGAAGTGATTATTGAGAAGACAGAAAACCTGATGACTTTGATTTGCTCATTGGCTACCTAATCATCCAACTGACTCCTCCTTACCCCTAAACCCTCCTCGCCCCTCCACCCTTCTAAACCCTCTATTCTCCTCCACCTTTCTCCACCTTTCTCCACCCTCCTCACCCCTCCACCCTCCAAAACCCTCTACTCTCCTCCACCCTTCTCCACCCTCCTAAACCCTCTACTCTCATCCACCCTCCTCACCCCTCCACCCTCCTCAACCCTCTACTCTCCTTCTCCACTTTCCTCACCCCTCCACTCTTTTCCACCCTCCTCACCCCTCCACCCTTTTCCACCTTCCTCCCCCCTCCACCCTTCTCCACCCTCCTCACCCCTCCACCCTCCTCCACCCTTCTCCACCCTCCTCTTCACCCCTCCACCCTCCTCACCTCTCCATCCTCCTCACCCCTCCACCCTCCTCATCTGCCTTGAACTCGATGGTCTCTTTCCCTGCTGAGTGGTTGCTATGTAGGTTGTGTTCATGTGTGTGCATATGTGCGTGCTCTTTGTTTGTGTGTGTGTGTGGAGCAGTATATTTATGTGTCAGTGAGTTCACAAGGCCACTGGACCTGCCTCTGGGGCGCTGTTGATTTACAGGGATGACCTCTGACCCAGGAACTATTAATTAATTTACAGATTTATTCCAGTCACACATGCCAACACACACAAAATATAAAATGAAAAGCTGAAAGTATTCAACCCCTTTGTTATGACAAGCCTAAATAAGTTCAGAAGTAAAAATGTACCCCACACATACAATTATCTGTAAGGTCCCAACAGTCGAGGGGTGAATTTCTACAACAGATTCAATCACAAAGACCAGAGAGTTTTTCCTATGCCTCGCAAAGAAGGGCACCTATTGGTAGATGGGTAAAACATTTTAAAAACCGACATTGAATATCCCTATGAGCATGGTGAAGTTATTAATTACACTCTGGATAGTGTACCAATACACCCAGTCACTACAAGGATACAGGCGTCCTTTCAAAGATCCAGGCAGAGAGGAAGGAAACCACTTAGGGATTTCAAGACGACGCCAAACTAAAACAGTTTAATGGCTGTGATAGGAGAAAACTGAGGATGGATAAACAACATTGTAGTTACAACATTGTAGTTATACTAACCTAAATGACAGAGTGAAAAGAAGGAAGGCTGTACAGAATAAAAATATTCCAAAACATGCATCCTGTTCGCAACAAGGCACTACAGTAAAACTGCAAAAGTTGTGACAAAGCAATTAACTTTTAGTCCTCAATACAAAGTGTTATGTTTGGGGCAAATCCAATACAACACATTACTGAGTACCACTCTCCATAAGTTCAAGCATAGTGGTGGCTGCATCATGTTATGTGTATGCTTGTAATCGTTAAGGACTGGGGAGTTGATTGGAGCTAAGCACAGGCAAAACTGAATAGAGCTAAGCACAGGCAAAATCCTGGAGGAAAACCTGGTTCAGTCTGCTTTCCACCAGACACTGGGAGGTGAATTCACCTTTCAGGGTGAGAAAAAATTAAGAAATGTTGAATTCACACTCTCTCTACATACATTCATACCCACATACCCCACCCAGTGTGATCAGAATGTGATTATGAGGTTGAACCTCTCTACTGCACAGTTATTTTATGTTTTTTGTACCTTTATTTTACTAGGCAAGTCAGTTAAGAACAAATTCTTATTTTCAATGGCAGCCTAGGAACAGTGGGGCAGAACAACAGATTTTTACCTTGTCAGCTCAGGGATTCGATCCAGCAACCTTTCAGTTACAGGCCCAACACTCTAACCACTGGGCTACCTGCCGTTCTGCTGAAAGGTCAAGAAATAAAGGGTTATTTAAGTATGCCACGTCTCAAAGGCAATGAAAATCCAAATCTCTTTAACCCCAGTGTCTCTCTATCACACACACACACACAATCACACACACACAGCCAAATGCTTAGCAATGGTACTGGTAATTGGCCAGATCAATCCCTATTTGCTGTAAAGCAAATACGTCCTTGGTGTTTAGGCCTAGTTGCGTTTTCACATGACTTAATGCCATTAAAGTAGCTTTAGTCATTAGTTGCTGCCATTGGCATAGACCGAACAGTCTCTTTCCATCCACTCTGATGTGGATAGTTCTCATATTGCATTGGTTGTACAGTATGCTTATGGACAGGAGTTTCTCCTCACCACGTGAAAAAAACTCTTAAAAAACTAGTAAGTGGTTATGTGTTTTTTCTAGTCAGGTTTCATGGTAAGGAAAAACTCCTGGGTTTAGAGTTACAGTATGTTGCAATACTATTTGTTTGCACATTGCACTCTTGCCCTGGCATTGGGATTTGGTACTATATAGAGAGACTAGATCATCACTTTAAATCTTTCTAGTCTTTGGATGGGAGAAAAAAGGAGATGGAGAAAAAGTGTAAAGTCAAACAGAGAGAGATAAAAGCACTCTGCTTTCCCAACCTTCTCTGTATAGCAGCCCAGTCAGGGATTCCACTCTGAAGACTTCCCAGAAAAGTAGAAAGCAAATGGCTCCTTAAGCTGCCATTACTATAAACTCCTCATCCTTCTACACTTCCTTCCACTCCTCTTCTCCTCAAACTGTACTTCTCTCTATGTCTCTGTCTCTGTCTCGCTCTCTCACTCTCTCTCTCTCTCTCTCTCTCTCTCTCTCTCTCTCTCTCTCTCTCTCTCTCTCTCTCTCTCTCTCTCTCTCTCTCTCTCTCTCTCTCTCTCTCTCTCTTCTCAGAGCCAAAAGGAGAGAGAGAGAAAAGCCTGTTCACACAGCTACTTCTATATTACCCATCAGTCTCTGTGTTTTTCTTTGTCTCAAACTCACCCTCAAAGGGTGATATTAAGGGTGGTATAAAGCACCACGGAGGGAGAGGGTGACCCACTCTCCGTCTCCCTTCCTCACCCCCAACCTCCCCCTTTTCTGAGAAACAACCTCTCTCACCCGTCTTTGCCCCTTGTTCGCAGGCAACTAAAGTGGGAAGAATCTGCGGCAGGATGAGGGGTCTCCTGCTCGAAATGCAAGGGGTATGGAAGTAGGGGAATACAGAAGGGAAACCAGGAGGCCCAACCTACAATGCTTTAGAGAGGGTCACCTAGCAACAGGCGCAAAACAGGCGCTAGCATGGAAACAGCATGTCAGGGGCCTGGGTTAAGGAATCAGGGGGAACGAGGATGAGAGAGGGTAAGGTTGTGTGCTTTACTGGGGTACGGTTAGAGGATAGGGGGCATAGCTCAGAGGGGTACAGTTTGAGTAAATGGGCTCAAAGTTTATATGATGGAGGAGATTCCTGAGGACAGGACAAGGGTCCCTGTACTAAACACACACACCTCTTTTAACACTCTAACTAACTGTACTGTAGCTTTGGTGAACTTCTTTAAATGAGCTGGTGTGGGTCATAATCCTCAAGACTCACACACACTCATACACACTCCAGGTGCCTCTCCAAATCGGCAGGTGTGTTTCATCCTTGTAAACCACTCCTAGATAGTAACTATCAACGTCAGTTACAGGCATCCAGGGAACAGGCACATATAGGTGTGTGTGGTTCCTGACTGGTGTCTCACACCTGACACACACACTCACCTGCGGTGGTATTTGTTCTACCCATTGTCTGCAGCCCAGCCAGGCGATCGATAGAGAAATCTCAAGGTGGAGCTTTCACCTGCTTTCCACTGACACCTTTTCTGTAACCTATCAGCTGGTAAAGAGAGAAAGACTGGAGATCACACACACACTCTATTCTTTACGGCACTGCATAAGAAAGCCATTTTCTGACAGCACATCTCTATTCAACAACCCACTCTCTATTTAATATGTAGTCTTAAGGCCTTGAGGGAGGGAGGGAGGGAGGGAGGGAGGGAGGGAGGGAGGGAGGGAGGGCTGTCACAGTTGAAGAATACAGGAGGGTGTTAAGTGAGTAAACTGTTATTAGCCTGTCGTTGGCTCAATGAAGCCGGATACAGGAGGATGGCTGCTGTATTGGCCTCTCAGTGATGCTAACAGTAGTCCTGTGTGGTACAAAGCCTTGTAATGCTTCATTGAGTGGCTGTAGTCTAGCTCCTGTGTAATTGTCTGGGTGTTATACAAGATCAGCAGCTAGCTACCAGTCAGCGAGTCAGCCTAAGAGATAAGATAAAGAGAGAAAGATAAAGAGAGAAAGATAAAGAGAGAAAGATAAAGAGAAAACGATAGAGTGAAAGATAAATTGAGAAAGATAAAGAGAGAAAGATAAAGAATGAAAGATGGAGAGAGAAAGATGGAGTGAAAGATAAAGAGAGAAAGATAAAGAGTGAAAGATAAAGAGTGAAAGATAAAGAATGAAAGATGGAGAGAGAAAGATGGAGTGAAAGATAAAGAGAGAAAGATAAAGAGAGAAAGATAAAGAGTGAAAGATAAAGAGAGAAAGATAAAGAGAGAAAGCTCTAGTGTAACTGTAGCATAACTGGTCCCAGCTCAGATCACCTGCACCACAGAGAGCTGGAGAGATCATCTCTCCCTTTTAGCCTCAGGTATAGCACTCCGTTCCAGGGAAGACTTAATTGGCACATCAATTATGTATCAAAGAGAAGCGCTTTGTCCCCCTCACCGCCGGCATGACCTCTCGCTCAATAGGTGTGTGTGTTTGTGTGTGTGTGGCTCCCTTCCACTCAATAGGATAGAGCTTTAATTAAGTGGCTAGTGCACACACTCAGTCCCTGTGGATTCCCCCTGGTCCCAGTCGATACACAGATCTGGCCCTCTCTGTCTATTCTACACCTCTACTACCTGGGCATGCACACAATAGCCTGCCCATAGCCACTTTCCAGGATTCACAGAGCATGGATAAACACACATGAGAGAGAGAGATCCTAAACACTGACAGACGGTCATGGTAAGTCACGTTAGACCCTGGAATTTGTATGTTTGCATGCTTGTGTCTGTATATACATTGGTGTGAGTGTGTGTGCGCGTCCATGTCTGCCACAGTGGAAAAAACCCAGCCTCCCTCTTCATCAGCACATAATTTCCCCCGGTACATTCCAGTGTGAATTGGGTGACAGAGCAGCAGAATCCCATTGTTATACCTCTACTGTACTCATCCTCATGCTCCTCAATAACCCAGGAATGTTCCAGCTTTATTTTCCCAGAGCCCAGTTACATCAGGAATGCCGGTCTCTGTCTGTGTGCCTAATGACACCCTATTCCCTACTGTATACAGTGCAAAGCTTTTACAGGCCCTGGTCAAAAGTAGTGTGCTATGTAGGGAATAGGGTGCCATTTGGGACACAGCCTCTGTGGCGAGGCTTCAGAGATTCAGGGGTGTAGAGGTAGCTCATCTATCACTCTCCCCCACGTAAGGCAGCCTGAGCTGGCGGAGTGATGAAGCGGAGCTCCCTGGCCCATCTAAATCTCCAGGGTCACTCACTCCACCGGTAGCCCTGTCGATAATGCAAATCTAATTAGGTGTGTGTGTGTCAAATCAAATGTTATTTGTCACGTGCCGAGTACAACTGGTGTAGACTGTACTGTGAAATGCTTGCTTACGAGCCCTTCCCAACGTTTAAAAATGTAAATGAAAAATAAAATACCTACACAAAAGGAATCAAATAAAATACACAACAATGGAGCTATTGTCATGGTGTGAGGGTTGGAAACATTAATCTTTATTAATGTCAAAACCAAAGTGAAAAACAATGGACAGCAACACGAACTGGTGTGAACAAACGTAACACGTATCCATATCATTTTCCTTCCTCATGATGCCATCTATTTTGGGTTTACCAGTCCCTCCTGCAGCAAAGCACCCCCCACAACATGATGCTGCCACCCCCGTGCTTCACAGTTAGGATGGTGTTCTTCGGCTTGCAAGCCTCCCCCTTTTTCCTCCAAACATAACGATGGTCATTATGGCCAAACAGTTTTATTTTTGTTTCATCAGACCAGAGAACAGTTCTCCAAAAAGTACGATCTTTGTCCCCATGTGCAGTTGCAAACCGTAGTCTGGCTTTTTTATGGCGTTTTTGGAGCAGTGGCTTCTTCCTTGCTGGGCGGCCTTTCAGGTTATGTTGATATAGGACTCGTTTTACTGTGGATATAGATACTTTTGTACCTGTTTCCTCCAGCATCTTCACAAGGTCCTTTGCTGTTATTCTGGGATTGATTTGTACTTTTCGCACCAAAGTACGCTCATCTCTAGGAGACAGAACACGTCTCCTTCCTGAGTGGTATGACGGCTTCGTGGTCCCATGGTGTTTATACTTGTGTACAGATGAACGTGGTACCGTCAGGCATTTATAAATTGCTCTCAAGGATGAACCAGACTTGTGGAGGTCTACAATTATTTTTCTGAGGTCTTGGCTGATTTCTTTTGATTTTCCCATGATGTCGAGCAAAAAGGCACTGAGTTTTAAGGTAGGCCTTGAAATACATCCACAGGTACACCTACAATTGACTCAAATGATGTCAATTAGCCTATCAGAAGCTTCTAAAGCCATGACATAATTTTCTGGAATTTTCCAAACTGTTTAAAGGCACAGTCAACTTAGTGTATGTAAACTTCTGACCCACTGGAATTGTGATATAGTGAATTATAAGTGAAATAATATGTCTGTAAACAATTGTTGAAAGAATTACTTGTCATGCACAAAGTACATGTCCTAACCGACTTGCCAAAACTATAGTTTGTTAACAGGAAATCTGTGGAGTGGTTGAAAAATTAGTTTTAATGACTTCAATCTAAGTGTATGTAAACTTCCGACTTCAACTGTATATACAGGGAGTACCAGTACCAGATCAATGTGGAGCTATATACAGGGAGTACCAGTACCAGATCAATGTGGAGCTATATACAGGGAGTACCAGTACCAGATCAATGTGCAGAGGTACGAGGTACTTGAGGTAGATATGTACATAAAGTGAATAAGCATCAGGATAGATAATAATATGAGTAAAATAAAGAACAGAGTAGCAGCTGCAAATTATGAGTGTAAAAGTGTGTGCATGTTGGTTTTGTGTCGGAGTGTCAGTTAAGTGTGTATATAGTGTGTATACTGTATATAGTCTAGTCTAGAGTGTGCATAGAGTCAGTCCAGATAGTTCTGGTAACTATTTAGCAGTCTTTAGGCCTGGGGGTTGGTCCGAGAGCCAATGCTCCGGGACCGTTTGCCCGACGGTGATGTCCAGTGATGTACTGGGCTGTCCGCACCACCCTCTGTACTTTGCAGTCAAGGGGAATGCAGTTGTCAAACCAAGCGGTAATGCAGCCAGTCAAGATGCTCTCAATGGTGCAGCTGTAGTACTTTTTGAGGATCCGAGGGTCAATGCCAAATCTTCTCAGCCTCCTGATGGGGGATCAGGCGCTGCTGTGCCCTCTTCACGACTGTACGGGTGTGTGTGGACCATGTTAAGTCCGCAGTGATGTGGACGCCAAGGAACTTGACGTTCTCGACCCCCTCCACTCCAGCCCCGTCGATGTGGATGGGGGCGTGCTCTCCCCTCTTCTTCCTATAGTATACGATCAGCTTCTTGGTTTTAATGGTTGCTGTGGAGGTGAAAACAGGGACCTGCAAATACATTTGAAAGCGAATCCGCTGGGACCTGTGGAATGGTTCAACAGCAGCGGACACTAACTATTTTAGAATATCAAATTAATATACACTTCTAAATGGGATTTTCTCTGTATCCAGAATTTTTTCTTCAAATGAATTGATGATTCTCTCTCTCTAGGCTACAGTATACAGTTTTACAGGACATTTAGGTGCTATATACAGTACCTCTATATACTCTGTTTTATGAAGTCCTTAGCTAGCTAACTGAACCCCACTGTATCCCACAGGCTAGCATCTGCTAGAGTCCCAGAGGTGTATTAGTCCAATCTGCATCCCAATCTGCATCCCAAACAGCACCCTATTCCCTTGTGCACTACTTTTGACCAGAGACCTATGGGACATGGTTAAAAGTAGTGCATTATCTAAGCACTTTTGGGGGGTATTTTATTAGGCCATAGGGTATTTATTAGGGTATTTTAATAGGGTTCCATTTGAGACACACTCCATCTCTCCTATAATAGTACATCTCTGCTGTAGGAAGGATCTCCTTTTGGAGGAAAATATTTCCTGGCCTGATGGCCTCCTGTTCTGTCCAGGGACTACTTAACGTTAATACCCTCTAACAGACTCATAAACTCCTCCAGGGAGGACCATGCCAACATAGACAGAAACTATCCAGACCATTGACTGTGACTGTTGGAGGCTGGGCTGTGGCGGGGCTGTGGTTGGGATACTGTAGGGCTGGTGTGAGGTAGCAGCCTGGTATCAGTTTATATGCATCAAATTTTTATGTTTTTCCACAAAGATACACAAGGGAGGAATAACTTACATAAGGTCCAAAATAGCCCCTGAAGTCGACTTTATGAAAAACTTTACGGGGGATGACATAATGTGTTTTCTTATCGCGAAGTCCCTGCTCGTGCCACATCCAGGCCCAGCCCAACAAAAGCCCCTTCCATAAGCCTCTTCGATCTCCCTGTCCAGTCCCCACCCTGCCCTGCCTTGCCCTGCCTTGCGAAGCTCTGCTGAGCCCTGGATGAAAGGCCAAGGGAACCAGGGGAAATGACAATCCTGCTGTAATATCCTCCACCCAGGGCCCAGACATCTGCTGTACAGACCCAGGCACAGGCACACAGGCTCCCACAGGGCCAGAGCTGAGCCTCTATGGAGGACTGTAGCTACAGTATACTCAGTATGGTAGAGAGTGGTACCCCTAAATCCTCCCTCCTCTCCACCCTCATGGCTCTTCACCTTACCTCTCCACTCTCTCGCCTCTCTTTCCCCTCAGCCATACCCTCTACTAATGCCTCCACCCTCATGTTACCTCTCCACCTTTCCTTTACCCTCCTATATCCACATGATCCCCCCTTCTCCATTCCTTGTGCCTCTCCGCCCATATTCTGTCCTCGCTTCTCACTTCATAGGGAGGTGTGTTATTGAATGAAAGGCATGTGCGTGATTGGGCACAGGGCAGACCGGTTCTCAGAGAAGATCCAATAAGATCCTCTATAATCCTAGTAACACTGAAGCAGGTCCGCTGTGTCCTGTGCAGGCTGACATGTGCGTCAGGAATGTGCTGCCCCTTCCAGGGGAAACAGCTGCTGCGCACCTTTAGGCCTTATAGGCTTTAAAAAGAAGTCCCCCCCCCCCCATGTGCCTGCTTGCCTCTCATACTCAACCATGGAGAACAGAGACAATACTCTTCCTGTGAAGTCTCTGACAGGCCTCTCGTTGGTTTCTGTGTGTATGTCAGTTTCTTGAAGACTGAGACGGATCCAGACCAAAGCTCAGAGAGAAAAGGCTTGAGGTATTTTAGTTTGTCTCTGAGATGTCCTGCTTGGCCCTTGCTGTCTCTTTCTACTTCTCTCCCATGTGGTCCAGTTCTTCAGACCCACGTTCCACAATGGTCAGAGTTAGCTACTCCTCTTTCTATCCAGACCAAGAGATCCGTCCCTCTGTACACATGACTAGAGCTCTTTTACCCGACCCAAGCCCGATGAGCCCTGATATTATACACCGGGTTATGGCTCGGGTATCACTAAATTGATCAATAACATTTTGAAGCCGAGCCATTTGCTTGTGTTCTGCTGCGCAGTACATATCATGATGTCAGAAGACCAGAACCTTTTCCGAGTCCTCAGGAGAGATTATTTTTTCAGAAAATAATCATGTTCCTTGAGTTTTGTCGGAGTTTACAATAGTTTACAGCTAACTGCTCTCTGTCTCGTCATTGAACAGAACAGCAAGCAGAGGCATTTCTATGGATACTCACACAAGTAGCGCCATGCACAGAGCGCATGCAGCGCAGGGAGCGAGCGAGAGAGAGAGAGAGAGAGAGAGAGACAGACGGGCCTGAACGTCGTGGGCATAGGTAGGGCATGGCCTTAAAATTCATGCCCGTACATATGACAGAAACCAGGTCAAACACATTCCCTCCCTACCAGATTACATTTGAAATCCTTCATCTGTGTGATCGAAGGACTAATGCAGGAGATGATCCATAATTTGTGATCCATAATCTGGCTGTAATTAATCTGATGGGTCCTAAGGCTGATGGATGTGATAGATATTGACTGGTATTAGCCAAGCTCTGGGGTGGGGTACTGTAGGAGGGAAGAAAGGGGCAGAGTGGTAGTGTGTACAGTACAGTGGTGGTGAGTGGTGGACAGTGATGGATGTCTTAGTCTGACGTCCTTCAGTCCCCTCCGTTGCACAAACCTGCTGACTAAACATTACTAAACACTACTAATGCCACATTGACAGACCCATGTTTGATGTGTGGGGTGCTTTCGGAGTGAGTGTGTGTGTGTGTGTGTGTGTGGGGGAGGTTTGTTTGTGTATGTGTGGTGGGGGGTGTCCCCAGTCTCTAGGGACAAACCTACAAAGAGAACACACATACATAGGGGACCTGCTTCGGCATCCAGACACCATGACAGGTATGAATAAGGCTGTCTGTGCCCCTTGTGACCCCCTCCTCACACACACACTCACACACAGACACACTGTTCTTTGTAGTTGCTGCTCCTGCGTCACGCTTGACCTAACCACCGGTTGTTTCCGCTGTGTGAGCACAATAGGACATGAGGATATCTATCTGTCCTTCACTCCACCTTCACCTTCTGAGAGCAACAAGATTTCACTGTTTGACCAATCAGTATTTGAGGTTTGTCCGAGTTTTCACGGTTAAGTTTAGGTATTAATTCCGATTGGTTAAGATAACGGTTAAGGTTGTGGATAGGGTTTAAAACTAAACTACTTGATGGTTAAGATTAGGCATTAATTTCGAATGGTTAAGGTAAGGGTTAAGGTTTGGGATAGGATAAAAAATTTAAAAAGTGCGTAGCGGCTTACACCCATCCACCATCCCCAATGCCCTAGCAAGCCACAAGCCTACTTGATGGTAATAGCGCTCACCATTGCCCATAGTGGTCGGTATTGAAGGCTTCTCCTGATGTCCTGGGGAATTGGATGAACAATGAATATTGCTTTGAAGAGAAAACAGGGAGAGACAACCTAACAGCAGGACCTGGGGGGTTCTGAGGCTGCTACATACACACCACAAACACACACACACACACACTGAGTTCTGCCACTATTCCTGACAGATGGTGTTTTCTAGAACAGGAGAATTGTACATTCACGGCTGCACACATTTTTCTCGCACGCCCCTTCCGCCCCGACCACAGGAAGCAGTTTATTCATGCATTTCCTCCTCAGCTGTGCGGGCCGACACCGTGACGGATAATCTGACTTCTCCTTCTCATCATTTTATTCCCTTTAAATCGGTACTCTTAGTACAACACATCACTATGGCAATAACTACTATCATGCCTGACAAGGTCCAACCCCGACTTTCACAGGTGATAACACTGAGGCAGGGATTCACTCCTTCAATTCTTCCACTTTTCACCTCGAGCTAGTTGTTCGGATATCCGACCGTTCTACAACGGCAAGGGGTTCAGTCTGAATGGAGTGCCCCAGTCGGAAATATGAGTGGAACGATTCACGCTACTATCTTTAAATAATTTGGAACGTGAGACTATCAAACTTTGCTCCAACTAAACTGTCCCATTTGTGGTAATTAGTTATTCTTATGGTTGCTTAGCTTGGCTATAGAAATGAACGCGACCAAAACGACGAAGGCTAACAAGCCAGATTACGTTTCGTGGCCCAAGCAAGTCTCTTATTATTATTGATGTCCTTTAGTAGTGGTTTATTTGCAGCAATTCGACCATGAAGGCCTGATTCATACAGTCTCCTCTGAATGGTTAATGTTGAGATGTGTCTGTTACTTGAACTCTGTGAAGCAGATTGATTGACCTTCATGTCTTAAAGTAATGATGGACTGTCATTTCTCTTTGCGTATTTGAGCTGTTCTTGCCACAATATGGACTTGGTCTTTTACCAAATAGGGCTATCTTCTGTACAGTCGTGGCCAAAAGCTTTGAGAATGACACAAGTATTGGTCTCCACAAAGTTTGCTGCTTCAGTGTTCTTAGATCTTTATGTCAGTAGTTACTATGGTACACTGAAGTATAATTACAAGTATTCCATAAGTGTCAAAGGCTTTCATTGACAATGACATTCAGTTTATGCAAAGAGTCAATATTTGCAATGTTGACCCTTCAGTGAGATATACCTGCTAGAGCGCATGCTACGGGTAGGTGTTGCTATGGTGACCAGCGAGCTGAGATAAGGCGGGGATTTACCTAATAAAGACTTATAGATGACCTGGAGCCAGTGGGTTTGGTGACGAATATGTAGTGAGGGCCAGCCAACGAGAGATTACAGGTCGCAGTGGTGGGTAGTATATGGGGCTTTGGTAACAAAACGGATGGCACTGTGATAGACTACATCCAATTTGCTGAGTAGAGTGTTGGAGGCTATTTTGTAAATGACATCGCCGAAGTCAAGGATCGGTAGGATGGTAAGTTTTACAAGGGCATGTTTGGCAGCATGAGTGAAGGAGGCTTTGTTGCGAAATAGGAAGCCGATTCTAGATTTAATTTTGGATTGGAGATGGTTAATGTGACTCTGGAAATTGAGTTTACAGTCTAACCAGACGCCTAGGTATTTGTAGTTGTCTACTTGTGATTTATTTCAGCTTTTATTTCTTTCATCACATTCCAAGTGGGTC
Organism: Thymallus thymallus; assembly: GCA_023634145.1. NCBI lineage: Eukaryota > Metazoa > Chordata > Actinopteri > Salmoniformes > Salmonidae > Thymallus > Thymallus thymallus. Next base: position 16,742,598 of record CM042382.1, read on the forward strand.
AGAAGTTTACATACGCTCAATTTGTATTTGGTAGCATTGCCTTTAAATTGTATAACTTAGGTCAAATGTTTCGGGTAACCTTCCACAAGCTTCCCACGATAAGTTTGGTGAATTTTGGCCCATTCCTCCTAACAGAACTGGTGTAACTGAATCAGGTTTCTAGGCCTCCTTGCTCACACACGCTTTTTCAGTTCTGCCCACAAATTTTCTATAGGATTGAGGTTAGGGCTTTGTGATGGCCACTCCAATACCATGACTTTGTTGTCCTTAAGCAATTTTGCCACAACTTTGGAAGTATGCTTGGGGTCATTGTCCATTTGGGAGACCCATTTGTGACCAAGCTTTAACTTCCTGACAATATATCCACATAATTTTCCTTCCTCATGATGCCATCTATTTTGTGAAGTGCACCAGTCTCTCCTGCAGCAAAGCACCCCAACAACATGATGCTGCCATCCCCGTTCTTCACGGTTGGGATGGTGTTCTTTGGCTTGCAAGCCTCCCCCTTTTTCCTCCAAACATAACGATGGTCATTATGGCCAATCAATTCTATTTTTGTTTCATCAGATCAGAGGACATTTCTACAAAAAGTAAGATCTTTGTCCCCATGTGCAGTTGCAAACCGTAGTCGGGCTTTTTTATGGCGGTTTTGGAGCAGTGGCTTCTTTCTTGCTGAGCGGCCTTTCAGGTTATGTCGATATAGGACTCGTTTTACTGTGGATATAGATACTTGTGTACCCGTTTCCTCCAGCATCTTCACACAGTCCTTTGCTGTTGTTCTGGGATTGATTTGCACTTTTTGCACCAAAGTACGTTCATCTCTAGGAGACAGAGCGCGTCTCCTTCCTGAGCAGTATGACGGATGTGTGGTCCCATGGTGTTTATACTTGCGTACTATTGTTTGCACAGATGAACGTGGTACCTTCAGGTGTTTGGAAATTGCTCCCAAGGATGAATCCACAGGTACACCTACAATTGACTCAAATGATGTCAATTAGCCTATCAGAAGCTTCTAAAGCCATGGCATCATTTTCTGGAATTTTCCAAACTGTTTAAAGGCACAGTCAACTTAGTGTAACTTCTGACCCACTGGAATTGTGATATAGTGAATTACAAGTGAAATAATCTGTCTCTAAACAATTGTTGGACAAATTACTTGTGTCATGCATAAAGTAGATGTCCTAACCGACTTGCCAAAACTATAGTTTGTTAACATGTAATCTGTGGAGTGGTTAAAAAATGAGTGAATGACTTCAACCTGAGTGTATGTAATCTTCCGACTGTATATACTGCACCATCCACTGTCTCATCAGCCCAGCCAGGCAATTTTATAAACTTGATCTCCACTATAAAAAGCATCAACATTATCTTTTAGACTAGCATTTGGTTTTCAACAGTGGAGATTTGAATAAAGTCTTTCTCTCCGACATTTGCTACATTGTTTCAATATTCAAATTCGATCTCCAGCTGTCGCATAGTAATGAATGTGTCAGGAGCCGGGACGTGACAGACAGCCAGAGAGCTTTTTTTTTTGTTTTTTTATTCTGCTGGCATCACTTTTATGGATGTATCCAAAGAAATGTCACTAGAAAACAACTTAAACAAACGCAAATGCAGCTACTTTGCTGTTATTCTGGCTGCACTGTTTGACTGTAAGTTTGCCGTAGTTCGCTAACTAGCAAGCAAGGAATTAGAACGTTGCCAGCCAGTATGGCAATAGAACATTTAGAACGAGCAACTCAGTAGATCGAACGACCAGCCGTTTTGGGTAGCAACCTTGGATTTGTGTAATGAATAGATTCATTAAAATAACGTTTGAATATGTTAGTAACCCAATGACTAAATTTGATAATGATCTCGACTTCATCTCGGGCCTAACAACAACCGTGCCAATATATCCTCCCAACACCGGCTTCTCAAGCATTATCACTTAAATATATACTGTATATTATTATTATTTAATTGTTGGGGTGCGTGTGTGCGTAAATACCCTGCCTGCGTGCAGGTGTATATTTCTGGGGGGTTGGGTTCCCCCCGGAGGTTGGGCCCCCCAGATAACATATGAACATATCATAAGCCATGATTTTTTGGGGGAATGGCAGAATGTGTAGAATAGCAGGAAATTAACTATAAAACAACTACCTATCAGCCTTGTGACAAAATGTGTAAAATATAATTTTCTCTATGCCCCACGGCAAAACTGTGCCACTGGAACATTAGTTATAGTCATAACGTTACGTAGTCATAACGACTTCTACTACACTCAGTCGGTAGTCATAGCAGCTCAAGTGCAAAACAAACAAATAATAACACAGCTTTCAACAACCATAGAAACAAGGCAATCATAGTTTGTATTGCCTACATTCCAACTCTTGCCTCCCCAATGTATTCCAGAACCGGAGTCTACATTTCATTAGAAAACTTTAAAGCTGTTTTTCTCTTTCAAAAGTATTACTTGTATAGAAAAGGCTGTCTTTGAAGTTTTCCACACAACCAACTAAAAACCTCATATCTGCTTCTCTATTCCTCAAAGAAACATAGGTGCACAGATATATTGGAGGATATTGTGCTTGGGGCAGGCAGAGACATAATCGTGCACACCCACTCTCCCCCCACACACACACACTCACATAGAAAAGGAGAGCATCTGCCTTTTAATCCTTTTTATTTTTGGAGGGTAGATTGGGCCTAATGTGCCACTGTGGGTCCTTTAGCGGCTAATAGGCTAATTTGCTAGCCAAATGAATAGCCCCTTCAGAGGAGCAGCCCTACAGCAGTCCAGTCTCCTCCCCGGCTATTAGAGGCAATAACCGATGCGCTGTAGGCTCTTTCACCCCCAAGGTAAGGGAGAGATAGGACTCATAAAAAACAAAAAAAACAATACATTAAATAATTACTGATCTATTTTGCTGTGCGTCATTGTGTTGTGACTAGAGTTGGTTGTGGTCAATGAGAGAGAGAGACACACACTCACACAGACACACACATCAAATCATACGTGACTAGGCCTGGTTACAGTGGTATATACTTTACATGCTATAACCTCTAGGTGAGAAGGGCCTAACCAATGATGACATCAACATAAAATGCTATATTACACACGTCACCATCCCCATCCCCATAACATATAGGGAGAAGGAACCTGCCTTTCTTGCACAATCTAAATGTTATCTATACTGAACAGAATTACGCAACATCCAACAATTTCAATGATTTTACTGAGTTACAGTTCATATAAGGAAATCTGTCAATTTACATAAATTCAATAGGCCCTAATCGATGGATTTCACATGACTGGGTAGGAGCGTAGCCATGGGTGGGCCTTGGAGGGCATAGGCCCACCCACTTTGGAGCCAGGCCCACCCATTGGAGAGCCAGGCCCAGCCAATCAGAATTAGTTTGCCCCTACAAAAGTGTTTTATTACAGACAGAAATCCTCCTCAGTTTCATCAGCTGTCTGGGTGGCAGGTTTCAGACGATCTTGCAGGTGAAGAAGCCAGATGTGGAGGTCCTGGGCTGGAATGGTTACACGTGGTCTGCGGTTGTGAGGCCGGTTGGACCTACTGCCAAATTCTGTAATATGACGTTGGAGGCGGCTTATGGTAGATAAATGAACATTATATTCTCTGGCAACAGCTCTGGTGGACATTCCTGCAGTCAGCATGCCAATTGCACGCTCCCTCAAAACTTGAGACATCTGTGTCATTGTGCACCTGTGTAATGATCATGCTATTTAATCATATTCTATATATGCCTCACCTGTCAGGTGGATGGATTATCTTGGCAAAAGAGAAATGCTCACTAACAGGGATGTAAAAAGACTCCCTAAAGCCAAATGCTTTGTTTGTAAATTATATCTGTGTTGGAGTGTGCCCCTGGCTATCCGTCTGCTTTTCTTAATATAAGGAATCTGAAATATGTTATACTTTATTTTTGATACATGAGTATATTTTTGCAATTACATTTACTTTTAATACTTAAGTATATTCAACAAAACCAAATACTTTTACTCAGGTAGTATATTATGACTTTCACTTGAGTAATTTTCTATTAAGGTATCTTTACTTTTACTCAAGTATGACAGTTGGGTACTTTTCCCACTGCTGGCTGTAACCCAGGGAATGGGTCTGATGGGCAGATAGAATATAGAATATGATCATTCCCCGTCAGTCACGGTTCCATCTGCAATGAGAATAATAACCTGATGCTGCAAAGGGAGAGATATAGCGAAGAGGTGGAGGTGAGGAAATGAGTACAGAAGATGAGGGCACAGCATATATCTTTCCTCCTTCTCTCTCTCTCCTGCATCTGTTCCCAGTGTCATCTGTAATGTAATACGCAGAGCAGTGTGTGTGTGTGTGCCTTTGCACGTACTGTATGTATGTACTGTATGTATGTATGTGTCCTTGAACCCCCTTTACCTGTATATGTGTAATTATTTTACATTACATTTCAGTCTTTTCCAGAGCGACTTACAGCAGCAATTAGTGTTAAGTGCCTTGCTCAAGGAAACATCTGCACATTTTTCACCTAGTTGGATAGGGGATTCGAGCCAGTGATCTTTCGGTTACTGGCCCAACGCTCTTAACCGCTAGGCTACCTGCTGCCCGTCCTTAGCTAGCGTAATGCTGGCTGCTGTTACATCACAGTGCGCAGGCTTCATCCCACTAGATGACTATTGTTGATTAGGCCTGTAATGCAGTGCACACACACATGGATGGGTGCACAGAGGCCACAGAAACCTGCCCAGGGAAATAAGCTAACACAATCACTACACACAGATCACAAAACTGGAATGGCTCAAGTTCTGTTAGGAAGAGACAAAACAACTGTCTTCTCACACAAGATTTATCGATCTGATGAACAGAACATTCTCGCAAACTTGCTTATTTTTGCCTTCTTATAGATTGTGCAGTGGCTCTTGGGTTGTAATATGAGCTGTCTGTGTAGTAAGGGAGGCAGGTGTAGGCACTGAGGTGTCTTTGTGTGTGTGTGTGTGTGTGTGTGTGTGTGCCTGCCTGCCTGCTTGCAGGTGTGTAATAGCTATTGATTGGTGTATTAGCAGCGTGGCGCTATGGATAGATTTATGCTGCCAGGGACAAAACTGGACTAGTTTATTTCACCTTTCTGACAGCACACTGAGGGATGTGTGCACTCACATGCACACATCCCTCACAGTAGACTGCACAGTACCCCCGACCGGTGTGTGTATGTGAGAGTTTGTATGAGAGAGTTTGTGTGTGTGTGTGTGTGTGTGTGTGTTTGTCTGAGGAGGGGTGTGTGTGTACCTAGGGCTGTGGCGGTCACAAAATTTCATCAGCCGGTGATTGTCAAGCAAATAACGTTGGTCTCACGGTAATTGATCGTTAATTAACATAAACACATTTAGCAGCTCTTGACTTCCACACATAGCCTACAAGCAAGTGGAATATATCCATATAGCCTACACTATCACAATAAATCCATTATTTATTTTAGGCAGGTCTAAAGAACCATTATGATATGAAGAAAATGTAGACTATTTCTTCCTTACTGTATGTTAGGTTCTCATCTGGCTATGATATATGGCTGTGGGCTACACTAGATTCATTTAGCAGACAAGACTTAGCATGGCATTATCTTAAATTATTTTATAGTATGAAGAAACAATTGAACATAGCTGAATAAAATAGAAAGGATATTTTCTCCAAACGATTTGAGGTAATGCACACACGCGGCTATTCTGTGTTGAGCGGTTAACAAATAAAAAGGTACTCCTATATGCTTAATTTAGTTATTAATGTAACTTTAGCTGTTCTACAAATGTTGGGCTACAGTTGAAGTCGGAAGTTTACATACACCTTAGCCAAATACATTTAAACTCAGTTTTTTCACAATTCCTGACATTTAATCCTAGTAAAAATTCCCTGTCTTAGGTCAGTTAAGATCACCACTTTATTTTAAAAATGTGAAATGTCAGAATAATAGTAGAGAGAATTATTTGTTTCAGCTTTTATTTCTTTCATCACATTCCCAGTGATTCAAAAGTTTACATACACTCAATTAGTATTTGGTAGCATTGCCTTTAAATTGTTTAACTTGGGTCAAACGTTTCGAGTAGCCTTCCACAAGCTTCCCACAGTAAGTTGGGTGAATTTTGGCCCATTCCTCTTGACAGAACTGGTGTAACTGAGTCAGCTATGTAGGCCCACACCTTTTCTATAGGATTAAGGTCAGGGCTTTGTGATGGCCACTCCAATACCTTGACTTTGTTGTTCTTAAGCCATTTTGCCACAACTTTGGAAGTATGCTTGGTGTCATTGTCCATTTGGAAGACTCATTTGCGACAAAGCTTTAACTTCCTGACTGATGTCTTGAGATGTTGCTTCAATATATCCACATAATTTTCCTTCCTCATTATACCATCTATTTTGTGAAATGCACCAGTCCCTCCTGCAGCAAATCACCCCCACAACATGATGCTCCCACCCCCGTGCATCACGGTTGGGATGGTATTCTTCGGCTTACAAGCCTCCCCCTTTTTCCTCCAAACGTAACGATGGTCATCAAACCAGAGGGCATTTGTCCAAAAAGTATGATCTTTGTCCCCATGTGCAGTTGCAAACCGTAGTCTGGCTTTTTTATGGCGGTTTTGGAGCAGTGGCTTCTTCCTTGCTGAGGGGCCTTTCAGGTTATGTCAATATAGGACTCATTTTACTGTGGATATAGATACCTTTGTACCTGTTTCCTCCAGCATCTTCACAAGGTCCTTTGCTGTTGTTCTAGGATTGATTTGCACTTTTCGCACCAAAGTACGTTCATCTCTAGGAGACAGAACGTGTCTCTTTCCTGAGCTGTATGACAGCTGCGTGGTCCCATGGTGTTTATATTTGTGTACTATTGTTTGTTCAGATGAACGTGGTACCTTCAGGCGTTTGGAAATTGCTCCTAAGGATGAACCAGACTTGTGGAGGTCTACAATTGTTTTTCTGAGGTCTTGGCTGATTTATTTTGATTTTCCCATGATGTCAAGCAAAGAGGCACTGAGTTTGAAGGTAGGCCTTGAAATACATCCACAGGTATACCTCCAATTGACTCAAATTATGTCAATTAGCCTATCAGAAGCTTCTATAGCCATGACATAATTTTCTGGAATTTTCCAAGCTGTTTAAAGGCACAGTCAACTTTGTGTATGTAAACTTCTGACCCACTGGAATTGTGATATAGTGAATTATAAGTGAAATAATCTTTCTGTAAACAATTGTTGGAAGAATTTTGACTTTAGTCCAACTATAGTTTTTTAACATGAAATCTGTGGAGTGGTTGAAAAAGTGTATGTAAACTTCCGACTTCAACTGTATATGTTTTGATTTTTAATACATTGTAAGGCTGCATGATGCGACTAATGATGATGTGAAAAAGGTTGCATTCGTTTTTTTGCACAGGCTGTACACACTTCATCAGTCTCTCATTCACAATTTGACAAGCTTGATAATGCCTTGAATTTCCTGGCGGCATGCCTTTTGTGTGGCCATAATGCCCATGCCCCCTAAAAAAATCCATGCTCCGAAGCACCTCTCACTCACATTGCTCTCCATCACGTGATCGGGTCTTTCTCACAGACTACAGGGGAAGACAGACACATCTGAGACACAACTGCGCGCATCCTTACCATATCCAATTCTGAGGTGCATATTGAAGATATTGGAAGAACTGTCCACATTTACTTTTCGTCAGCCAACAAGATAAGTAGGCCTAACGAACAGCAAAAGCACTAGCCTATGTCAATCTACTATCCCCCATAGTACAAAAGTTCACCTATTCTATTCTGTGCGAGAAATGCATTGTCGTCATCCCCCCAGCCCCTCTTTTACGCTGCTGCTACTCTCTGTTTGTTATCTATGCATAGTCACTTTAACTCTACCTACATGTACATATTACCTCAATTACCTCGACTAGCCTGTACCCCCCGCACATTGACTACACCCCTTGTAAAGCTGATTTAATTTGCTTAATTTTAAGAAGTTATTTGGCCACTTTAGTTGTGATACAAACCTTATCAAAACATATAGGCCTATGGGCTAGGCTACATGAGGTGTGCGACTCTGATTAGAAAAAGTAGTAAAAAAAGGAATTGTTTCTTGCCTTATGCTGGGCATCGTTCATAAGTGATAATATATAATTCACAAGTGATAGGCTAATTTTGTCACCCATCAGACTATTCTTGATTGTATCTTGTCTTTACATATACTAAATAATATATGTGAGATTTTTTTTATTTAGAATGGATCATTATCATACACCTGTCGGAACAGTGGCAGGGGAAGAAATACATGTAGTCTATGCACTTAAATAGCAAATGGAGGACGCTTTTCCCTTGGTTAATTTTTTAATGGCAGCCAGGTAGTCTATACTCCTGTTGTAAAGTGAAGCAATGTGCTTAATATTAGGAAAGTTGAGAAATAAATATAGTAGGTCTAGTCCATAGAAAGCTGATGGGATCCTCCTCTTTTTAATAGAGGCCATCAACTCTGTATCCTATAAAAAAGTTGCGCAACATGAGCTCATGGGCTCTCATGAAGTGTTTGATTAGATTTTTGATGACATTTGCATTGATGTCAGAGTGATTACAGGGACAATAGAGTGCTGAGTACCAGGCAGTTAGCAAGTTTGTTAGGCTACTAATGACCATCAGCAGCATCAGAGCTTGGAGAACCCTAGTTACCGTGACTAAATGGTCACATGGAATTTGACTGCCTTCATGACTCGTGACCGCTGGTGTGTCGGTAATACGGTCACCGTAACAGCCCTGTGTGTACCCAACTCATAATGAGTGTGTGTGTGAAGTTGGTGGTACTTGCTTGATGGCGTGTACCTTATTATGTTCCATGTGAGCAATTGTGTGTGTGTGTGTTTGTGTTTCTGAGTAAACATATGGAGGTGCGCTGGCTGAGCAGAAAGAGCTGATTCAGCACAGCTCCTTCGTCTTGCAGCAGCAGCCAGGGAGGGCAGCCTAGCGGGGGGGGGGGGGGGGCGGAGGGCTACTGAGAGACACTGTCATCATGGGGCTTGTCTACCACTGTTTAACTGCATGCCTTCACATAGTTCATTAAAGCCTGTTTATCTCTGGCCTGCCATGTAATAATCCTTAATCCTGATGCAGTAATGGTGTTTGTGTGTGTGTGTGTGTGTGTGATTCCCTCAATGAGACTCCTGGGGATAGCACACTACGAATGTATCACCCAGTGGTTGTCTGTCAGTGTGTCTGTCAGCACGTCTGTAGAAACATAATTCTAGGTGATTATAAAAATGAGGATGGCTGGGAAGGTTCTGGGAAGGATCAAGCGGTTTATATCAAGGACCGCTACAAGTTGTAACACCTCCCTAAACTATAGTACAGTGCTGTCATCCTCCAGGACTGGAACTAGCTGTCTGTTCAACCATGTTTAGGGCCTGTATTCACAAATTCTCTCATAGTAGCTAGAGTTCTGATCTAGGATCAGATCCCCCTTGTCCATATAGTCTTATCAGGTCCCCCTTGTCCATATAGTCTTATCAGGTCCCCCTTGTCCATATAGTTTTATCAGGTCCCCCTTGTCCATATAGTCTTATCAGGTCCCCCTTGTCCATATAGTCGTATCATGTCTCCCTTGTCCATATAGTCTTATCAGATCTCCCTTGTCCATATAGTCTTATCAGGTCCCCCTTGTCCATATAGTCTTATCAGGTCCCCCTTGTCCATATAGTCTTATCAGGTCTCCCATGTCCATATAGTCTCATCAGGTCTCCCTTGTCCATATAGTCTTATCAGGTCCACCTTGTCCATATAGTCTTATCAGGTCCCCCTTGTCCATATAGTCTTATCAGGTCTCCCTTGTCCATATAGTCTTATCAGGTCCCCCTTGTCCATATAGTCTTATCAGGTCTCCCTTGTCCATATATTCTTATAAGGTCTCCCTTGTCCATATAGTCTTATCAGGTCTCCCTTGTCCATATAGTCTTATTCAATTTGATATGAAATTCCTACTCTGAGATGCTTTATGAATAGGGGCCCAGAAGGTCCTCAGTTGCTATGTTTTTTCACTCTGTTTCTTGGATAGAACATTAATTGGAATGACATTGTGCTTTCATGTGAATTCCTCTTGGATACCATACAATTCCTATCATTCATGGATGTCATTCCAATATATAGTAGTAGAGCTGAATGTAGAATGGAGCATGGCCTTGTGGTGTCCTTGAGTACCGATTCAGATGTGCATCCTTCCTGTCCATTTAGGAAAGATGTGGCCTCGGGTAGAAATAGGATCTTCGACAAAAGGAATAGTAGATATTTAGCTGCTTTAAGAGGAGCTTTAAGAGGACTGGGTTTGAATCATGTATCATGTAGGTTTGGTGGATGCCAGGAGAACGCTACATGCCCTAATGCATAGTGCCAACTCTAAAGTTTGGTGGAGGAGGAATAATGGTCTGGGGCTGTTTTTCATGGTTCGGGCTATAGGCCCCATAGTTTCAGTGGTGAAAGGGGAATCTTAGCGCTACAGCATACAATGACATTCTAGACGATTCTGTGCTTTCAACTTTGTGGCAACAGTTTGGGGAAGGTCCATTCCTGTTTCAGCATGACAATGCCCCCGTGCACAAAGCGAGGTCCCTACAGAAATGGTTTGTCAAGATCGGTGTGGAAGAACTTGACTGGCCTGCACAGAGATCTGACCTCAACCCCATTGAACACCTTTGGAAATGAATTGGAACGTCGACTGCAAGCCAGACCTAATTGCCCAACATCAGTGCCCGACCTCACTAATGCTCTTGTGGCTGAATGGAAGCAAATACCTGCATCAATGTTCCAACATCTAGTGGAACGCCTTCCCAGAAGAGTGGAGGTTGTTATAGCAGCAAAGGGGGATCAACTCCATATTAATGCCCATGATTTTGGATTTAGATGTTCGACGAGCAGGTGTACATATACTTTTGAGAATGTAGTGTGTGTGTGTGTGTGTGTGTAAGAGAGAGAGTGTTAGTGTGTGCTCACAAGTCTGTGCCGGTGTTGGTTTGGAACCCAACACAACAGTGCAGTAGTTGTTTGATGCCTCTAACCTTGAGGCTCCAAGATACCTGCTGACAGATGATCTTTGTTCCTCCTCCTCTACCCCTCCCCCCCTTCAAAGACACCCTGCCAGCCCCCATCCTCCACACAGACACATACTCTCTCTCTCAGACACACACACACACACACACACACACACACACACACACACACACACACACACACACACACACACACACACACACACACACACACACACACACACACAGTGAGTCATGCACAAAACACATACACACATGCACACACACATACTCTCTCTGTCACACACACACACACACACGTATAAACAATGAATTGACGTCTGTGCCCAGTGGGAAGGAACACAGCTTCTATAGCACTTACAGTAACTACAACTTATAACTACAATGGTTAAATGCCACTATAGGTAGATTTAATTTATACTATGTGAGCACACACTTGTACAAAAACAAATAGTAACAACATGTCATTTAACTGTAAAATTTTTTTAACTTTTAATGGGGCATGAACACAACCAGGCTGTCACGTTCGGGTGTGTAGAGAGACCAAGGCGCAGCGTAGCGATAGTTCGACATCGTTTATTGAACTAAATAAACTCGACTGGATGCGAACCATACAAAATAACAAATACAATATAATGATGAAACACACGTAGCACGAACACGGGACATACATATAACAATGAACCACGCCAAGGGAGTGGAACACAGACATATAAGTAGGATCCCTAATTAGAGGTAATGCATAGCAGCTGCCTCTAATTAGGGATCCCACACACAACACCACACAGATGTAGAAATAATAGATCTGCCAGACTCTGACCATAGAAATATAGAGAAGCAAAGCTTCTCTATGGCCAGAGCCTGACACAGGCAGTGATGTTTTCATCTTATTGTCAAACAATAGGCTAGGCTACCTAAACAATAGGCTAGGCTACCTAAACAATAGGCTAGGCTACCTAAGCACGTTTGTCTACTCGATTGTCATTAGCCCCACTTGTAGCCTGAATTGATTGATGCATCCACTGCTGTCCACCGCGCGTCTCGGTCCCAGCCAGTCATCTCTGCAGAATGTTAGTGTTTGCGTCAAACCACACGGCATATACCACCCGTTTATACTACACCTCATATACCATCCGTTTATACCACACCGCATATACCACCCGTTTATACCACACCTCATATACCACCCGTTTATACAACACGGCATATACCACCCGTTTATACCACACCTCATATACCACCTGTTTATACCACACCGCATATACCACCCGTTTATACCACACCGCATATACCACCCGTTTATACCACACCGCATATACCACCCATTTCTACCACACCGCATATACCACCCGTTTATACCACACCGCATATGTTGGGGTGTTAGGACCTAGTTTAACAATTATGCATCCATCCGTGAGTAACTCTGGTCTGTAATCACTCATTCACTCAGGACTTATTTATTAATTCAGGTCTGTATATACATATTCATGTACAGTTGTTATATCATATCACGTGCAATATTGTAAGTAATTATTGGACTGAACTTACGTAGTCATTCACTCAGGAATGCATATTAGTATCCTGTCAGTTGTATCTTTTGTCATTGCTTTTAGTATCTGTAATTAAATCCTGCGCACTAAGGACTGTATTTTAAGGGAATTACTATTATTACCCTAAATTATATCATACACACATTTAGCTATTTAAGTATCTCTTCCTGTCATTTACCTGTACAGTTAATGTAACCATGCAAACATTCACTTACCTATCTATCTATCTATCTATCTATCTATCTATCTATCTATCTATCTATCTATCTATCTATCTATCTATCTATCTATCTATCTATCTATCTATCTATCTATCTATCTATCTATCTATCTATCTATCTATCTATCTATCTATCTATCACACCGCATATACCACCCGTTTATACTGAGTGTACAAATCATTAGGAACACTTTCCTAATATTGAGTTGCACCACCTTTTGCCCTCAGACTCTAAAATGTGTCAAATTGGCTGGATGTCCTTTGGGTGGTGGACCATTCTTGATACACATGGGAAACTGTTGAGTGTGAAAAACCCAGCAACAATGCAGTTCTTGACACATTCAAATCGGTGCACCTGGCACCTACTACCTTACCCCATTCAAAGGCACTTAAATATTTTGTCTTGCCCATTCACCCTCTGAATGGCTCACATACACCATCCAATGTCTCAATTGTCTTATGGCGTAAAAATCCTTATTTAACTAGTCTCCTCCCCTTCATTTATACTGATTGAAGTGGATTTAACAAGTGGAATCAATAAGGGATGATAGCTTTCACCTGGATTTACCTGGTCAGTCTATGTCATGGAAAGAGCAGGTGTTCCTAATGTTTTGTACACTCAGTGTATGTGCAGCAATTCATGTCAAGTCAGATTTATTTAAAGTGCATTTTACATGGATCACACCACACTTACATAAGACTTTAAAGTAACACAGTAACGGTAGTCTTGGTCCACATGAGAGAGAGAGAGAGAGAAACGGAGAGCGAAAATGAAAAATGAATATCTGTTCCCTGTGGCTGACTAGTGATGATGCATTTATTCAGCCCCCTGCTGAAAAGCCAGATTGAATCTTTGCAAGGTTCACTGGTCTCCTCGCCTTCTCTCCAACCTTCTTTTCCTCCCTCTCTCCATCCTTGTTAGAAGGATTTTAGAGTGAGACAGAAGAGCCAGCTGAGTCCTGCCATATCTGTTAGCATCTTTAGATAACCATAGCATCCCATTTTCATCTTTCTCTTTTTCAAATACATTTACTTTAAATGGTTTATTGGCATGACAAAGATACTTGTGTTGCCAAAGCAACAAGGTTATAAAATTCAACATGGAAAAACAAAATACAGTGGGGAGAACAAGTATTTGATACACTGCCGATTTTGCAGGTTTTCCTACTTACAAAGCATGTAGAGGTCTGTAATTTTTATCATAGGTACACTTCAACTGTGAGAGACGGAATCTAAAACAAAAATCCAGAAAATCACATTGTATGATTTTTAAATAGTTAATTTGCATTTTATTGCATGACATAAGTATTTGATCACCTACCAACCAGTAAGAATTCCGGCTCTCACAGACCTGTTAGTTTTTCTTTAAGAAGCCCTCCTGTTCTCCACTCATTACCTGTATTAACTGCACCTGTTTGAACTTGTTACCTGTATAAAAGACACATGTCCACACACTCAATCAAACAGACTCCAACCTCTCCACAATGGCCAAGACCAGAGAGCTGTGTAAGGACATCAGGGATAAAACTGTAGACCTGCACAAGGCTGGGATGGGCTACAGGACAATAGGCAAGCAGCTTGGTGAGAAGGCAACAACTGTTGGCGCAATTATTAGAAAATGGAAGAAGTTCAAGATGACGGTCAATCTCCCTTGGTCTGAGGCACCATGCAAGATCTCACCTCGTGGGGCATCAATGATCATGAGGAAGGTGAGGGATCAGCCCAGAACTACACGGCAGGACCTGGTCAATGACCTGAAGAGAGCTGGGACCACAGTCTCAAACTAAACCATTAGTAACACACTACGCCGTCATGGATTAAAATCCTGCAGCGCACGCAAGGTCCCCCTGCTCAAGCCAGCGCATGTCCAGGCCCATCTGAAGTTTGCCAATGACCATCTGGATGATCCAGAGGAGGAATGGGAGAAGGTCATGTGGTCTGATGAGACAAAAATAGAGCTTTTTGGTCTAAACTCCACTCGCCATGTTTGGAGGAAGGAGAAGGATGAGTACAACCCCAAGAACACCATCCCAACCGTGAAGCATGGAGGTGGAAACATCATTCTTTGGGGATACTTTTCTGCAAAGGGGACAGGACGACTGCACCGTATTGAGGGAAGGATGGATGTGGCCATGTATCGCTAGATCTTGGCCAACATCCTCCTTCCCTCAGTAAGAGCATTGAAGATGGGTCGTGGCTGGGTCTTCCAGCATGACAATGGCCCGAAACACACAGCCAGGGCAACTAAGGAGTGGCTCCGTAAGAAGCATCTCAAGGTCCTGGAGTGGCCTAGCAAGTCTCCAGACCTGAACCCAATAGAAAATATTTGGAGGGAGCTGAAAGTCGGTATTGCCCAGCGACAGCCCCGAAACCTGAAGGATCTGGAGAAGGTCTGTATGGAGGAGTGGGCCAAAATCCCTGCTGCAGTGTGTGCAAACCTGGTCAAGAACTAAAGGAAACGTATGATCTCTGTAATTGCAAACAGGTTTCTGTACCAAATATTAAGTTCTGCTTTTCTGATGTATCAAATACTTATGTCATGCAATAAAATACAAATGAATTACTTAAAAATCATACAATGTGATTTTCTGGATTTTTTGTTTAAAAATTACAGACTTCTACATGCTTTGTAAGTGGGAAAACCTGCAAAATCGGCAGTGTATTCACTCACTCACTCACTCACTCACTCACTCACTCACTCACTCACTCACTCACTCACTCACTCACTCACTCACTCACTCACTCACTCACTCACTCACTCACTCACTCACTCACTCACTCACTCACTCACTCACTCACTCACTCACTCACTCACTCACTCACTCACTCACTCACTCACTCACTCACTCTCTCTCTCTCTCTCTCTCTCTCTCTCTCTCTCTCTCTCTCTCTCTCTCTCTCTCTCACTCATCCCTGGGGTTACAATAACTCATAAACATTCATGATTACCTCGTATATCTCAAGGATTTGATAGTTTACTTTGCTCCTTTCGATATTAATGTGTTGTATCTCTCTTATTCCACACATGTTTTCCTGGAGCGGAGCCTGGAAACACGAATCAAACGTCAACTGCTTCAAGAGGAATTCACAATTTCCTCCCTCAGCCTTTTTTTCAGACAGAAGGCTCCTAAGAGGCTTTAGTTGTGGAGCTCAGCTGAAGGAGAGAAAGAAGAGAAGAGAGGGAGAAAAAGATAGCGAGAAAGAGTGAGAGAGAGAGAGCGAGAAAGAGAAAGAGAGGTCAGCACCAGACCTCTCATTCAGCTCTAGACTGCATCGTTGTGCACCGGGTCATGGCTATAACCTCAGCTTGTATGATTCGACTACGAAGGCAGTGTGTGTGTGCGCGTGTTTGTATGCGTTTGTGTGTGAATTGTACGTGTGTGTGTGTGTGTGTGTGTGTGTGTGCGTGTGTGTGCGCGTGTGTGTGTGTGTGTGTGTGTGTGCGTGCGTGTGTGTGTGTGTGTGTGTGTGTGTGTGTGTGTGTGTGTGTGTGTGTGTGTGTGTGTGTATGTGTGTGTGTGTGTGTGTGTGTGTGTGTGTGTGTGTGTGTGTGTGTGTGTGTGAAATCACATTTGCGCATGAATGTGTGAACTAGCAATGCTCTGCAGGTATAAATCTGCCCTGCTAGTGACCTGAGCATGTTTCATATAGAGGGATGAAATGAGGAATGCTCTGAAAGAGAGGAGAGAGAGAAATAGGAGAGAGGAGAAGAGAAACGGTTCTTTCCACTGTGAGAATAATGGGCACAATGAGGGGTCTCTCACCTCTGCAGATGGGCTAGATTGGAGAAGTCTCACCCAGAATACACCTAGCTCGGTCTCTGGATGGATGCTGCAGTATTGTACCCACACACACATACTGTACATACACACACAGCTGACAGCCATGGTATATCAGACCGTATACCACGGGTATGACAAAACATTTCTTGATACTGCTCTAATTACATTGGTAACCAGTTTATAATAGCCATTATACCACGGCTAAGGGCTTTGTCCTCTGGCCTTATTGCTTAAACGACCATCTCCGTTAGGAATATATATCACATTATATATAAGCAATAGAAACATCTTATTATGTGAGTTTTAGTGATCAATCTAACTACCTGAATCATTTACATCACATTCTGAACGCTTGTCCAAGTGTCTTCCAAGTGATCGCTATAGCTGCTTGGTAGCCATTGTCAAGTCACTAACTGTACGACATGGCTTACTCTATCTACAAAATAATAGGAGAGAGAGAGAGAGAGAGAGAGAGAGAGAGAGAGAGAGAGAGAGAGAGAGAGAGAGAGAGAGAGAGAGAGAGAGAGAGAGAGAGAGAGAGAGAGAGAGAGAGAGAGAGAGAGAGAGAGAGAGAGAGAGAGAGAGAGAGAGAGAGAGAGAGAGAGAGAGAGAGAGAGAGAGAGAGAGAGAGAGAGAGAGAGAGAGAGAGAGAGATTTTTTTTAGATTTTTCAAAAAACATTTATTACAGAAATATTTAAAAATATGAAAACATTAAAATGTAAATCACATCATATTCATAGAAAATGTGAAAAGTTAATTTCATTGTCCATAACAGAACACAATGCCACCATATATTTTCAAACACTTCTAAACAGTTAGTAGCTTTATAAAAATAAAAATCAATTAGCAGTCTAGATTTAATCATAGCTGCAAACATCATTACAACATTATAATCACCTTTTTGTTCGATTTTTTTCTTTCTGCTAACATAGATTGCCATTTTTGCTTTTCCTACAATAAAATGTATCAATTGGCATTCATATTGTCTTCTTCGAGTATATTTAAAACCAAAAATAAAAACTGGTACAGTAAATTTTTCATCAAAATAAATGAAAATATCCTTCAACAAGTCAAATAAAGGCTTAAGTCTTGAGCAGTACATAAACACATGAAAAACTGTTTCTCTTTGAGAACAAAAAGGGCACTTTTGACTAACATTTGGATTTAAAATAGAAATAAAAGAATTAACAGAAATTATACCATGTATAATTCTCCACTGTAAGTCTCCAATTCTTTTTGTTAATGGTGGCTTGTAAAGTGCCCTCCACTCTGGTTTTACATCTTTATCAACTTCAAAAATGGTGCGCCAAGGTGAATCAACTCTTTCATGTAAACCTTTTTTGTTGAAAACTTTTACACAAGCATTGTAAAAAACTTTTCCCCTAACTTCATATAAATCCATATCTGATACATTTTCCAAAAAAACTCCAGAATATTCCCCTATATTTGGGGATAAAAAACACTTTGAAAGGCATCTTTATCACTAGGCACAAGTTTCTTAGCAAAACAATTTTCAAGCATGTTCAACTCTTTTACTGTGAATACAGATTGCAAATTCTGAAGAAATTTTTCAACAATTCGAACTGATTTAATACCTAATGAGGCAGCCACATTTTCCACATTTTTAAAACAGGGTCCAGTCACATTAATTAAACGCCTCAGTGTTATGATCTTTGATTTAATAAAAAACACCATTTAATAGTCCACATGTATCTGAAATATCCAGACGAGCACCCATAAATCATGGGTTCTTCCAGTAACCAAAAAAGAGAATCTGTACTCTCAATTCTTTTCACTTTAAAAAGGTCCCATATTTTAAACAGATTTCTATAAAAAACAGGAAGCTTCGATGTGTTAATTCTTTTTGGATCCATCAAAAATAAATGTTTACTTAAGCAGAGTTCATCAACGGATTTAAGTATAGCACAGGCCACTGACTTCCAAGCCAAGTTCTCTGAGCTGGTAAGCAAGCGTTGTATGAATTGTAGCCGAAAGGCCGCAGTCCTGCTTTGTACATGTATAAGTCCTTGACCCCCTTCTTCTTTTTTTAAATACAAGATGTTGTGCGGTATCCAGTGTAACTTGTCCCAAAAAAAGTCCAATAAAACAGACTGGATTTTTCCCAAGTAAATAAGCCGGTGGGGTCAATGCAGGCCATCCGGTGCCACAAAGAGGAAGCCACCAAATTATTAATCACCAAAGTACGTCCTCTGTATGATAAATTTGGTACAAGCTATTTCCATTTTTCAAGTCGGCACTTAAGCTTTTCAACAGTTCCAATCCAGTTTTTTTGAGCTATTGTTTCATTACCTAAATATACTCCCAAATATCTCAAACCATCTCTTGTCCAACATAAACCATCTGGAAGATTTGGTGGTACTCTACTTTTCCACTCTCCCATTAAAACTGCCTCACTTTTATTCCAATTCATTCTTGCAGAAGAAATTAATCCAAAATCTTTTAATGTCTTTAGTAATAAATCTATATCATTTTGTTTATTAATCATTACCATGACATCATCTGCATACGCAGACAGACACAAAGTCGTCTTACAATTTTGTAGAGTCACTCCTTCTAGAACTCTCCTTAAAACACTTAAAAGTGGTTCTATCGCGAGGGTATATAATAACCCTGACAGTGAACAACCTTGTCTTACCCCACGACACACTTTAAAAGGAGCACATAAGCCACCATTAATCTTCAGAATACTCTCAATATCACAATATAAGACTTTAACGTAAGCCAAAAATTCCGAATTAAAACCAAAAGCCTGAAGAGTCTTCCACAAATAATTGTGTTCTACACGATCAAAGGCTTTTTCTTGATCTAAGGAAATCAAGCCTATGTCAAGACCAAACATTTTAGATACGTCAAACAAATCTCTAATTAAATGAATGTTATCAAAAATTGACCTACCAGGCACACAATACGACTGGTCAGGATGAATGACTTCATCTAAAACTTCACCCAAACGGGTAGCTAGTACTTTAGATAACAGTTTATAATCACAACACAATAAGGACACGGGCCTCCAATTTTTTTATATCACTTAAATTACCTTTCTTAGGTAAAAGGGTCAACACCGCTCTTCTACAACTTATTGGCAATAATCCTTTGGTTAAACTGTCATTAAGAACTACTAACAAATCTTCTCCGATAACAGACCAAAAACTTTTGTAAAACTCAACCGGGATTCCATCTATCCCAGGACCTTTACCATTATCCATGCTTTGAAGAGCTTTAAACAATTCTTCCAAGCCAATAGGCTTTGAAAGTGTTATATTTGCTTTTTTTGACATTTTTGGTAAATTTAAAAAAAAAACTTCTCTAGGTCTTTATCTTCTTTATATTCAGACTTGTAAAGTTTTTCATAAAAACTGACTGCTCTTTCTCTTATTTCCTTAGAGTCTGACAACAAGGATCCAGACTCAGAAAGTAACGAATGGATAAAACGTTTCTGGCCATTCTTTTTTTCTAAACCGAAAAAATATTTTGACGGTACATCCATCTGTTCTACGGTTTTAAAACGCGATCTGACCAGTGCCCCCTGTGCCTTCATCTCTTGTAGGTCAGATAAAGCAGTTTTCTTTAAAAAAAGAGAATCAATATATGCTTGATTTCCACTTAATTGTGCCATATCTTGAAAATTCAAAATTTCAGTTTCTAAAACTCTTATAGACTTAACTGTCTCCTGTGTGATATTTTGAGTATACTGTTGACAAAAAACCTTAATTTGAGTCTTGCCAAAATCCCACCAACTCTGCAGAGAAGAAAAAGAAACCTTTTCATTCTTGAAATTTTCCCAACAAAATGCAAAAGTCTCTTTAAAAAAAACATTTATCAGAGCAGTGTTAAAGTGCCAATATGCACAGAATTGAAGAAAACACTGCAAATAACTAAACTGTGGTCTGAAAAACCAACTGGATTTATTATACAACTCTTAAAAACACTGTGATGGTGATTGAAACTGTAAAATCTATCTAGTCTTGCTAAAGACAATAGATTTTCATGGGCATGAGCCCATGTATATTGCCTTAAATTTCCATTTAGACTTCTCCAGACATCACATAGGTCATTTCTTTCAATTATTTCACAAAGCCGTTTGCGAGAAGGCATATGTGGTTCTATATGGTTGCGATCAATATTTTGTTCAACACAATTAAAATCTCCACCAAGAAATAAATATTCTTCGCTATTGCATTTGTCTAGAGTTGAGCATAAAATATCTAAAAAAGCCACTCTCTCTATTGGAAAAGTGGGGGCATATACACAAATAAAAACCAGAACATATTTTTCAAAAAGGGCTTGAATTTTTAGAAGTCTACCCTTCACTATTTCCTCCATCTTAAAAGAGCATGGAGTAAAATTCTTTGCAAACAAGATGGCAACTCCTCCACTACGTGAAGTTTTATGACTTACAAATATATGACCATACCATTCTTTTGTCCAATCTGTAACATTTGTATCATCACTGTGTGTTTCTTGTAAAAAAAGAACATCAAGTTGTTTTTGTCTCATTGTTTCATACACTTGCATTCTCTTTACATCATCTCTGGCTCCGTTCACATTTAAAGATGCTATATGGATATCTGCCATGTGTAAAGAAAAAAAGGAAACAAAAAAAATTAAGCCATACAGAAACACACAGCCACTCAAGATAAAAGAGTTATGCCACTTTGTCATCATTCTTATTCAGCTGATTTGGGATTTTTGAAACAATTTTTTTCAGTCGATATACTTCTTTATCCAGAAAGCAATCTTCACTCATTAGATTCTTAGTGCTTTCTGCAAACCGTTTCAGGTCTGGGAAAAAATCAGCAACCTGTACTCCTCTCTGATTTTTTGTCACTTTTAAAAACTTCTTAATTTCTTCAGCACTGTAATCATTACATATCCATTCACTTTGTGAGCAACTTGAAGCACTAGAATCAGACAATTCACTTTCACTTTCAATATTATCTGTATCATTCTTCTGTTCTTTTCTTGCTTGTTTTGATTCTTCTTCTCTGTCTTTCTTTTTCCTTTTTAGAGGAGTTTTGAAGACAGCTTGATCCATGTCTACTTCACACAAATTAACATTGTCTGATAAAGACTCTATATCAGCCAAACAGGTCATTGAACTGTTCTGTGTGTCCATCAATTCCTCTATCACAGCAGCTTCTTTAAGCAAGTTCACATTTGACTCTGTTTGATCTTTATCAGTCAATACATTATCTTCCATGATTTCAATCATGGTTTGAACAGTTTCAACTGTTTGTTCACAAGGCACTTTGTTAGTTGTGCCCTTGACACTCTGTGCTGAATTCACAGGTATTGGCACAGATGTTCCAGCAGCGCTTTCCACGTCTTGCACCACCCTCTCATCTATTGTGTCTTGTCTTGTGCGTGTACCCCCATTTTCGGGACAAGCACGAGCCAAATGCCCGGTTTTTCCACATCCGAAACACTTCATTATATCAGTGGATACATAGACAGTATAGTCAAAATCATCAACTCTGAATTTCAGATTTAAATTCAGTTCTGTTCTGTTCTCACTCAAAATCATATAAGTGAATCTCCTAAAAGACACTACATGTTTGATCGATTCCAATTTACTCCCGAACGCGATCTTTTTCACAGGAGCAACTAACTTTCCGAAACGTGACAATTCTTTAACCAAAGCTTCATCTTTGATAAAAGGTGGGATGTTTGACAGGATAACTTTTCTCGCAGGAGTTGAAAGAGAAAGCACAGGTGTAAAAAGGCCACGAATTACAACTCCTCTTTCTACAACATTATTGGCATTTTCTACAGTGTTCAAAAAACAAACAACCGCGTTGCTCATCCTTGACGCTGCTAGAATGCTCTTATGTCCAACAACCTCTCCGATAGCTAAGATACAATCTTCCACACTTGCAGCGGCCACTACTTTAACCCCGTGGCGCCGCGTTAATGAACCGAGCGAGTCAACACCTTGGGCCGCCATGCCCTCGGCGATACACTGGTAACCAACGGCCAAAAAACACTATTTTGTTTTATCTACCCAATACAGATTAAACGTCAAAATTAGCGATATTCAACCAAGAAAAAGTTGCCACAGCGGGCAGAAAATTCAGTCAAACTTACCACACGCTCTCCACGCTCACTCAACAAACGCTCACGCATGCGCACGAGAGAGAGAGAGAGAGAGAGAGAGAGAGAGAGAGAGAGAGAGAGAGAGAGAGAGAGAGAGAGAGAGAGAGAGATTTTTAGGTTTTAATAGCCCACAGATTATCGGACAGACACCAGTCACCTCAAGGTCTGCCTCCCTGACACACTGTCATTCTCCAGCCTGTACGCGCAGTTTTGATACAGGGTTTTAGCCCACAGCGTGACCGAGCTGATGAACTGATAGCTATCCCCCCCCCCCCTGTCTCTCTTTCTGTCTCTGTGCCCGTCTCCCCATCTCAGAGTTATGTGCAGCAGCATTATCTAATCTTTTGTAATCCAGTATTAGGGGAACTGAGGTCTAGCTGAGGCCTAGGTGGATCCACAGAAGGAGAGATTGGAGAGGGGGAGAGCGATGCAAAGAAATTAGATGGGAAGAGGGAATAGAAAGTGAAGAAAGAGAGGTGAGATGGGTTGAGAAAGGGCAAGAAGCAAAAGTGAGAGGAAGAGGGGAAGTAATTGGCTGTAATGACATTCTGAGGGCTGTCTATCATCAGGCGCTGGAGATTAGACCAGGTTGGTCACTAGACATAGACGGCGATTTCTGATGTTTGAAAGGGTCCTGAGAATGTCGATATATGCCTTCTTCGGGTACTCACAATAAAAACAATGGCACAGCACTGGATGCGAACTCATGATGCTCGAAGCCGGAGCGCACTGCTTAGACCACTATGCTATGGCAGTTCACAATGCTTTAGAAAGCCGTAAAAATACTATGAATACTGATGATACCTAGAACGTTGTTTTTATTATTATTTTGAATTAAGCCTTCCCCAAACCATAGCCCTAACCAGAACCACAGTGCCTAAAACCTTTGAGATATTCATAGATAGATAGATAGACAGACAGACAGACAGACAGACAGACAGACAGACAGACAGACAGACAGACAGACAGACAGACAGACAGACAGACAGACAGACAGACAGACAGACAGACAGACAGACAGACAGACAGACAGACAGACAGACAGACAGACAGACAGACAGACAGACAGACAGACAGACAGACAGACAGACAGACAGACAGACAGACAGACAGACAGACAGACAGACAGACAGACAGACAGACAGACAGACAGACAGACAGACAGACAGACAGACAGACAGACAGACAGACAGACAGACAGACAGACAGACAGACAGACAGACAGACAGACAGACAGACAGACAGACAGACAGACAGACAGACAGACAGACAGACAGATAGATAGATAGATAGATAGATAGATAGATAGATAGGTACTTTAATGATCCCAGAGGGAAGTACACAGAAATTCCAATGCTTTTTCAATTCCAATGCTTTTTCGAATTGGAATTTGGTTTACTTCCTGAATTGACTGAAATTGAAATGGAATTGACCCCAACCCTGGTGTATGGTGTGCAAGTGTGCGTGTGTGGTGGTGGTCAGGGGGAGGGATTGGGTTATGAAGGTGTGTGAGGTTGTGTGGTTGCACGTAGGCCTACAGTACATTTCAATTACTGATTACACTCCCAGTCAACTATGGTCACGAAAAGCAGCAAAAAATTGCTTTTCTGTGTGTCTTACCTTATCTTATCTTGTTCTCTCTCTCTCTCTCTCTCTCTCTATATATATATATATATATATATCTCCCCCCTCTCTCTCTTCCAGCCCCTGATGGTCGACCAGAGGTTTCCAGCGACAAACCCGTAGGCAGTAACCCAGGTGGTCGCACTCCCCTGGTGGTGAGGGCGAGAGGTGCAGGGTGTCCCCCAGCCTGTCTGTCTCTACCCATGGCCCTCACCCTCCTCCTGGTCACTCTGGCTCTACAGTGGAGCATGCTCTGAACACATCCTAGTGCACCCTTCACACACACACAGTACAGAATACACCCCCACACCACCTCCTGTGTACTTCAACCCCAATGCACAGACTGGACTGGGGTAGAGGAAGGAGGACGGGTGAAGAGATGCGAAGAGGACAGAGAGAGAGAGAGAGAGAGAGAGGGAGGAGGGATGGGGACGGACAGAGACTGTGTTGTCCCATAGAGATGTGAGTGTGTGTGTACGAGCTCTCATACACAGGCAGATTGTTACAGTACTCAGCCTGCGGCTTCCTGTGTGTATGTTGTGGATGAGGCTCCCTCCACAGCTCTACTGCTCTCTGCTTTAACAATGCACTCATATCCTCTATTAGTGGGACGGACCACCACGCAGGACTTCTGGGCCTCAATATGCAAAACTCGCTCACACACTCATGCACACACATACACTAACACATATGCAGGCATGCATACACACACACACACACACACACACACACACACACACACACACACACACACACACACACACACACACACACACACACACACACACACACACACACACACACTAATGACACGCTGACACCCTCTAACACACAGATACACACACCTTTCACTCTTCTGCTGCTGGTTTATGTGTTGTCAGCTACAGTACTTGCCTCTGTGGATACTGTGCCTCTTTAGCTAATCTTCTCCTGCGTTTCAACGCCATTGGGCAGAGTTCATTTAATTTTAAAACTCTCAACTGTTTATTTGCTCTAAAGGATTAATACATATAAGAAATGCATGCTAGATTAATAAAACAATCACTTTCCACCAGGCCAGCGTAGCCGATTGGACTCGCTCTAATTGAATAATTATAATCCACATACAGTAATCATTTCCATTTCCTGTTGCTGCAGGATAATTTTCCTGCTGTAGAAAACTGGCTCAAATTAAGATCCCACATCTGTATGCAACACTAGAATGTATTGATCTCATAGGTAGAGAAGGAGACAAATACACACGTTCGTCAGACGCGGTATGTGTGTGTGGGTGGTATGTACTGTATATAGATTGATTGATTTGATTGAGTATATT
Source organism: Thymallus thymallus (assembly GCA_023634145.1). Classification (NCBI taxonomy): domain Eukaryota; kingdom Metazoa; phylum Chordata; class Actinopteri; order Salmoniformes; family Salmonidae; genus Thymallus; species Thymallus thymallus. The sequence goes on from CM042382.1 coordinate 16,768,270, forward strand.
TAGATATCTTTCTATTAAACTCTCCCAACAGAAGCCCTTTATTGATAAAGTTGAATGGCTTAAATATATCTGAATAGATTATTATTTTGTTTCTATTTTGTTTTCTGAATAGCTTTGAATGAACTGTGCTTGTCCCCCTATTATATGAAAAGCAATGCAATAATATCAGAGATATATTTTCTATAACGACTATACCAAGAATGTACAAGTGTCTTTTCATATACCAACATGCTATATGAAGTGTTGGCAACTTTGTTTCACCAGACATCATCGGTCAAAGCCTGTTTGTCCATTGTTGATTTACTATACTTTGTCATTTGTCCAGTTTTTGTCTGTGTTTCGCTCTTTGAATTGCACAATATGCATGCATATCCTTCATAGTTATCATTGTTTTGTTACGTTAGTAACTTGAGACTGCATACTGTATTACATTGCTGTTACATCTTAGAAAATGTTATGTTATATAACAACCTGGTACTTCATTTCATGCTACTCTGCATCTCTCTCTCTCTCTCCCCCTCTCTCTCTCTCTCTCTCTCGCTCTCTCTCGCTCTCTCTCGCTCTCTCTCTCTCTCTCTCTCTCTCTCTCTCTCTCGCGCTCTCTCTCTCTCTCTCTCTCTCTCTCTCTCTCTCTCTCTCTCTCTCTCTCTCTCTCTCTCTCTCTCTCTCTCTCTCTCTCTCTCTCTCTCTCTCTCTCTCTCTCTCACACGCTCTCTCTCTCTCTCTCTCGCGCTCTCTCTCGCGCTCTCTCTTTCTCTCTCTCTCTCTCGCGCTCTCTCTCGCGCTCTCTCTTTCTCTCTCTCTCTCTCTCTCTCTCTCTCGCGCTCTCTCTTTCTCTCACGCTCTCTCTCTCTCTCTCGCTCTCTCTCTCTTTCTCTCTCTCACTCACTCATCTGTCTCTCTTCTTTATAACCCATTCAGTTACTTGATTTCTGTTTTGACAATATGATCAAAAGATTAAATCAGCTTATTTTACAGTTACCACAATAACCCATAATAAGTATAATAACCGCTAAACAATACATTATTTGCTAATGCAGAAATATGCACAATGCAGTTACATACATTGCAGTGCATTTCTCTCACTTCATCAAAAACATCAAAATATTTTGATTGATGTCTGTTGTATTTTTTATTTGTAGAACAACATTTTTATTTGGTTGGTACCGTAGAGGTTTGTACAATTGACATGTGATTTTAACCAGGAGAATGAATGTATCAAAAAACAGTAATAACTAGGCTACAATTAGGCCCGGGCTCGTTTTGCCTACAGCTGGTTCATAGTTCATTAGGGCACGCAAAGGAAAAGGAAAATTAGATGTTATCCATGACCTTAACTAACCTCCTGTTAGTTTTTCCCCTTTCTTTGTGCCGAATGAACACAACCCTTGTGTCCTCTTTCTGCTGACAAGGGCTTGACCTATATGAGGTGATACACTAGAAGACCAAAATCACCGTCACCTGCTCACACTGGAAGGGCACAAGGGTCACACCATCTACCAGTTTCCTCTCTCCATGGCACTTGAGCAAGTAGTACATATTCCATTGTTCTAAATGACTTTGGATAAATGCTTCCACAGTTTATGTATTGAACTGAGTTGGCCTAATACAAAGTTGGCCGACAGACATTTTGTTTTCAGGCCACATTCAGAACTGTACTGTCTACACATACGTGGTCACTGTCCTCTCTGCTGCATTTCTCATGTACCGTTCCTTAACTCGCATCCAATGCATTCAGATCACTTACTATAGCCTGTGTATAAATGTATATATTTGAAGTCATTCTCCATTTGTTGTTTTATTTCCTTTATTTTGTATTGGAAACATCACAGTGTAAGAAATGTGGTGTAGTAAGGTGTATATTACATGTTTTCTACTATAACTATGTACTGCAGATTATCCCTATTACCACGTTTACTATCATAATGGCCAGTATGAATGCAGTGGACATTTTCCAGACAAAGGGTATTGGCTCTTTCTCAATTCATCTTTCTCCTGTTCCTTGAATCCTCTCTCCACGTCTCATTCTCAAACCGCTTGGAGAAGAAAACGAATGGAGGGACCTTGGAACTTCCCCAATACGGTTGAGAAGGTGGTGAGGAATCACGGAAAGACTAGTTAAGATAGAGCCATTGTCTTCATCCTATATGGCTTATTCCTTATAAAAGGGCTCCCACTATTACTGCCAAGTCAAAATTGCCTCCTGTTGAAGTTAATGAACACAAGCCTGTTAAAACCACAATTGATGATTGACAGGTATTGAGGCAACTCTTCCAGGTGTGTGTGTGTGTGTGTGTGCACTAACAAGTATGTGTACGTATAGCTGGTGCGTGAAAGCTTATGTGTGCGAGCATGCTTATAATGTGAGCATGTCTAGAATGTGTGAAAATGTGAGTGTGCATACAACCGTTCCCCCATTCAAATGTAATTAAATGAGGTCATGTAGGCCACCCATGGCAACTGGGGGGTGTTGAGACTTGTTGGGTTGTGTGTAAGTAAGGACTCACTTCACCACACACGTATATACAGCGGGTGAAATAAGTATTGAACACGTCACAATTTTTCTCAGTAAATATATTTCCAAAGGTGCTATTGACATGAAAGTTTCACCAGATGTTGGTAACAACCCAAGTAATCCATACATACAAAGAAACCAAAACAAATAAGTTCAGAAATTAAGTTATGTGTATTAATGTGAAATGACACAGGGAAAAAGTATTGAACACATGAAGAAAGGGAGGTTCAAAAAGGCATGGAAAGCCAGGACAACAGCTGAAAACTATCAGTAATTAAAAAGCAATCCTGCCCCCTGTCAGTGCAAATTAATATCAGCTGGTTCAGTCCCAACTGATGGCCTACAAAAAGGTCTCATTGCCAAAGTGTCACACAAGACACATCTCATGATGGGTAAAAGCAAAGAGCTGTCTCAAGACATTCGCAACCTGAGAGTACATCCTCACACTGTTTACCTGCCCTCTGTAGCACACGGCATGTTGGGAAATGGAACTGACAGGTGAGACAGCCAGTCAATGAAGAGGAAAGTAAGGGGCGAGGTGAGGAGCGTTTTCCTCTGACACCGTCTCAATGTAAAAGTCTTAAAAATATTATGTAGGCATTTCCAGATGTTAGATATAACGTTAGATATACAGGAACTTAAGGGCTAAGACGGTCAGGTCAAGAGGTTTCTAAAATGAGAGGGTTGATCTGTGGATGTGTGTGGGCTCCCTGTGAAGGAAACACCATAGCCAGCCATGCCCTTCCACCCTACCACCTGTCTGGGTGTTCTTCAGACATCGTTAGGTTGGTTACCCTCCTGGGCAACTCCAGGATAAGGTTACACTATCTAAAGACTGTCTGTCTTTTTCCACTGCAGTGGACCTGAGCCCTCCGCGTCCCTCTGCTTCCTCCCTGGTCCTTCTGAAGAGTCACCCAAGCTGAGCTGCTTGACCACTGATTTGTTGACCTGATCTTATATCACAGACATCTCCAGTTCTCCCCCTCTCTGATCCCCCTTTCCCCATCCGTTTGGTAGTGAAAGAGCACAGTCTCTCGTTGTGTGGGTATAGTGTGTGTGTGTGTGTGTGTGTGTGTGTGTGTGTGTGTGTGTGTGTGTGTGTGTGTGTGTGTGTGTGTGTGTGTGTGTGTGTGTGTGTGTAACCAGGCCAGAGACTAATATAGCTGGTGCCACCGCCACTGAAGCGCTGATGTGGGCTGGGGTTGAAAATAGACCAGACAGACCAGGCAGGGAGCAGCTGTGACCCTGGATCCCCCTCACTCTCACTTTTTACATATACACTGCGTGTGCGTGCGCATGCATTAATGTGTGTGTACGTGCTTGCGTTACATGTTATGTATGTGTGTGTCTGCCCATTTCGAGTCCATTATTTCAGGCCTGAATAGTCAGCACTGCAGAAACCCAGCAGGTCAGCCATCTGAACACAATGTGGGCTCCGTCTTAAATTTGATTGCAATGTACTGTCTTTGATCAGCTGTGTGTCTCATAGACTAACTAAAATGCTTATGCACACATTGCATTCCCTTGCGTCAATATACAGTTGAAGTCGGAAGTTTACATACACCTTAGCCAAATACATTTAAACTCAGTTTTTAAATTTTTTTGACATTTAATCCTAGTAAAAATTCCGTCTTAGGTCAGTTAGGATCACCACTTTATTTTAAGAATGAAATGTCAGAATAATAGTAGAGAGTGATTTATTTCAGCTTTTATTTATTTCGTCACATTCCACAGTGGGTCAGAAGTTTACATACACTCAATTAGTATATGGTAGCATAACGTTGTCCCCATGTGCAGTTGCAAACCGTAGTCTGGCTTTTTTATGGTGGTTTTGGAGCAGTGACTTCTTCCTTGCTGAGCGGCCTTTCAGGTTATGCCGATATAGGGCTCATTTTACTGTGGATATAGATACTTTTGTACCTGTTTCCTCCAGCATCTTCACAAGGTCCTTTGCTGTTGTTCTGGAATTGATTCGCACCAAAGTGCGTTCATCTCTAGGAGACAGAACGCGTCTCCTTCCTGAGCGGTATGACGGCTGCGTTGTCCCATGGTGTTTATACTTGCGTACTATTGTTTGTAACAGATGAACGTGGTACCTTCAGGCGTTTTTTCTGAGGTCTTGGCTGATTTATTTTGATTTACCCATGATGTCGAACAAAGAGGCACTAAGTTTGAAGGTAGGCCTTGAAATACATCCACAGGTACATCTCCAATTGACTCAAATGATGTCAATTAGCCTATCAGAAGCTTCTAAAGCCATGACATAATTGTCTGGAATTTTCCAAGTTGTTTAAAGGCACAGTCAACTTAGTGCATGTAAACTTCTGACCCACTGGAATTGTGATATAGTGAATTAGAAGTGAAATAATATGTCTGTAAACAATTGTAGATGTACTAACCGACATGTTAACATGAAATCTGTGGAGTGATTGAAAAATGAGTTTTAATGTAAACTGTAAATCTGTACCCTCATATAAAGTCATTAGTCATGTCTCATCTCTCTCAATCCTGTCAGAGACCAGTCAGAGTACTCATCCAGAGATCTAATACAAATCTGTATAGATCATCATCCTTGTGCTTCAGTGTGGCGCTCTGGACTAATACAGATGTAGGATCTTAGTTTGAGGCAGTTTGCAACAGCAGGAAAATAATCCTGCAGCAACAGGAAATGTGAATTATTATTTGGATTATAATTAATGGACATTTTTGTAGGAGTTGATGCATTTTTCATAATTAAAAGGAAATTACAAACTTCAAATGCCTTTTATAACCTCAAATACACTGCAGGTTTTAAATGTCCTGCATTGCAGGAAAGTTCTCCTGTACAGGGTGATCCAATTAAGATCCTAAATCTGTAGTGTTGCCTGGCCATCTAATGCCTTCACAGATACAGTGGAACGATGGGAAATGTAACTAGTGTCGTAAGGCAGTGAGGAGTGTTGAAAATGATGATGATGACGATGACAGTTAAATCAACGACGATGACTAAGATGACAGTGATTATAATGCATGTTGATGATAATGTCAACCTTGGTCGCCCTTAGGGTTGCAAAGGGAGGTTATTACTGGAAATCTTCAAAGGTTAAGTTTTATGTAATCTATCACAAGACATCTAATGGCCTTTTTGGGTACTTCAGATTATCACAGTTGTCTGTAATAATCTCTGGCCCTCTGTGTGGCCGTATCACATGTAAAATATATGAAATAATTGAATAAGATGTTTTTCTAATAAAAACAATGTATGACATGTAAAACATTATCCTAAATATAAACCACCAATTTAGTGAATACCATTGGTTTTTAATATGATGGTTTCAGCATGAAATATCATTAAAAAAATGTTTGTACAAGCTTTTATTTATTTTGCTATGTCAATATGTATTTGTTGCCCATGTTTTGGCGCCAAACGGGTGGCAGTTGCGAAAAAAGTCAATACTTAGTTAATTGAAAATAATGCCATTGTTCATTAATTAGGCTATTTTCTCATTAACCAAATGGTATATCTACTAGAAACTCATGGACAATATGGACAAAGATATAATTAATGAATAGTATATATTACTTTTTTTCTTCTATTCAAATATAAATTGCCAAAGTTATGATAGATTTCCATAGATTTTCTGTTAACTACCAAAATTACTGGTAGCTTAGAAGGGCAGTGGGTGCACCATCACACCGCATGTCTCTAAGGACATATACCTCTGCCAGCACTCTGGCTGTGTGTGTATGTGTGTGTGTCTACGCGCGTGCATGCGTGTGCCTGTGTAGAGCGAACACCACTGGCTAATTCGGTTCAATTATCTTCTATAAATAGCGACGTTTCCTCCTCCTTCAATCCAGCAAGCCAACCATCAATACAGACTCTGAACTGGCCAGCCACTCAGTCACATCATTGGAGAGAGCTACAGCAGCTGTCAACATCAATGCCAGTGTCACCACCACTAACTCACCACTGGGATCTTTCCAGCAGCAGTAACTGTCCCAGCCAGTAGTGTCTTTAAAGTATTCCTAGTGCTGTTGGCACAGGCTGCTCTCTGCTCTACTGTCACACAGCCACACAGATATGTTTAGCCAGAGGCTTCCTGGATGGGAATAGAGATGGTCGGAGATGCAACTCTGCCCTACTCTGCCCTTCTCCAAAGTCCTCTTAGGACTTTCTTAGGTAAAGGAGGAAACAGGACTGGGACTGGAGCTCTGAGAGTTACTAGGCTGGTCACAGATCTGTTTGTGCTGTCTTGCCAATAGCACACACAGATCTGGGACCAAGCTACAGAGTTTCTGCTCAAACTGATCAAACAACCACTTTGCTAAAACTGACACACTGTGACATTCTCCAACATCCACTTTCTCTGCAGTAAATAAAGGAATAGATCATCAATATGTATTAATACACTACATTGACTTCATGTCCTTTGTGGTCTGATCCCACTGGCCACAGAAGTCAATTCAATGTCTATACCACATTGGTTCAATGTAATTTCATTGTAATTATGTGGAAACAGCGTTGATTCAACCAATGTGTGCCCTGTTGGATGTGGCATTGCAAAGAGGAGATAGGAATAGCCAAAGGAACTGCCCACTAGGCACAAACCGGTTGTTTTACTGAAATTTGTCAACGTATTGTAATGTGGAATCTACTTGGAAAATACAGTACAGTGGATGCAAGAAAGTAATCAATGTTGTTTTGAGGGTAAAATTTCAACCACAGGATTATGTCAATTTTCAACATAGACAAACTTTGCACAAAATATCGAATTTGTACCCTTGAAACAACATCAGATCATCAAGGTAATATTGACTATAAGAAAAAAAACAATAGGCTGGGCAGCATCTACAGATATCCCTTCAGTCTCCCATCCAGGGTGTTAACCAAGCCCAGCCCTGCTTCAGTCTCCCATCCAGGGTGTTAACCAAGCCCAGCCCTGCTTCAGTCTCCCATCCAGGGTGTTAACCAAGCCCAGCCCTGCTTCAGTCTCCCATCCAGGGTGTTAACCAAGCCCAGCCCTGCTTCAGTCTCCCATCCAGGGTGTTAACCAAGTCCAGCCCTGCATAGCTTTGATATGTCACCGTCTGACTATTACCAATGTGCTATCGTGAGAATGATTGTTGAGAAATGTCCACTTAATAGATTCACTGTTACTATCGAAGTCATTCCAAAGGGTAGGTTCAACAGAGCAAATTAAATGTATGCATACTTTACCAATCCTATATCATCAATGATGCTATTTATGCCTATATAGCATTTGGGAAGTCATCAACAGCTATTGTTTAAATTCAGCCCAGGATTAAACTAAAAATAGACAATACATATAGGCCTAGGGTTTCAAGCTTTGGTTGATTTCAAATGTAATCTACACGTTAATAATAAATATGTTGGATTTACGTCTCTATCTCAACAAAAAATGAAAGTTAAAGAATAGGATTAAATCAAATCAAACTGTATTTAAAGAGCATTTAAAGTTTGATTTGATTTAGTCCTGTTCTTAAACTTATATTTTTGGTTGAAATGGAGACATCCAACATAAAAATGATTAGTTTGTAGACGAACTGGAATTAAAGCCAGACTTAGTGGCACTGATGAAGCTATCCAAACAGTAGATAGTCCTTTAAATGTTGATATTTGGTTGTAATGTCAACCAAACACAGTTGAATATTACTTTTGTAAGACCGTAAACAAACTAATGTAACAGTTTTTATTCAACCTTAAAATGAGTAACACATCCAGTAACACAGGTTACTGTATAATAAATAAATGTCTTCTTATGTAATCACAGAAAGCTGGCATGTTCAGGGTCACAGGAAATCTTCCCAATTGCTATAATAATCTGCACAGAATATCAAACGGCATTGACAGTTTCCACCGTGCAAACTTTGAAATGACGTCAATAGCAACAGTGAATCTATTAAGTGGACATTTCTCAACAATCATTCTCACGATAGCACATTGGTAATAGTCAGACGGTGACATATATCAAAGCTAAGCAGGCCTAAGCAGGCCTAAGCAGGCCTAAGCAGGCCTAAGCAGGCCTAAGCAGGCCTAAGCAGGCCTAAGCAGGCCTAAGCAGGCCTAAGCAGGCCTAAGCAGGCCTAGGGTGTACTTTAATAATCTCAGTTGTAATCCAGGTCATTTGGTTGTGCTATTAGATGAAGCACAGTGATAACACATTAAGTTGTTGTATAAATTAACAAAATATCTGACATTGTATTCCCATTCGAACTTTGATGTGCCTTTAAAATCTTGAAAGCACAGTGATAAAGCATTTAGAACTAAACCAAAATACAGACATAGATTTTCTATTGGAATTTGGTTGTGCTTTAAAATGGTTGAAAGGGCAGTGATAACAAATTGGGAAATCAACAAACGTTTGGCTGTTTTGAGTGGCTGAAAATAGTCTCATTGATCAACGTTGTCACGGTGCGTAGGATATATGGGACGATATACGGAGCGCTGGTGAAGTGTCATCCTTTTTATTGAAAATGAGATGTTCTCACGAAGCATTTACAATAAACAAGGAGAGTGAAAACAAAAACACGATTACACAAAACACGGTGACTTACTTTGTTTGTTGCAGGCAGTGCAGACAGACAAACGAACAATGATCCACACACAGGTGGCTGTGTGTGGAGCCTATATACTATCCCCAATCAGAGACAACGCTATACAGCTGTCTCTGATTGGGGATGATCATCTCCCTAGATAGGGTGTGATGACTTGGTTGTGTGCCTCTCTCCTCCCCTAGGTGGGAGTAAGAGGCCTTACCACAACCAAGCCATCACAAACGTATCTATCAGATATTATATATTATATAATTCTCCATGTTTAAATTATGTGCCTGGGGTGGTCACTTTGTATGTATTGAAATACTAAATAGGAGTTTCTTTATCACTGAATGGAAGTTGGCTTTTCCTTTGCTTAAGTATGTGTGTGTGTCTTTCTTTCTTGAGATGCACACACACACACACACACACAGCACAGATTCCAAATGGCACCTTGGTCCAATACCCAGTAGAGCCTTTTGGCAAGTCATTAGAATCTATCTAGAGGAGGACAAACAGAGATGATTATGAACACAATGAGTCTGAGATACACACAGACACACACTCCGCTCCCTGCAATAAAGCTGGGTCCCAGAGGAATCCAGTGTTATTCTGTAAGTTATTAAAGGAAAACAGAGAGAGGCACGAACATCCCTGTAACCCAAAGGCTAGTCTGGACCACTCACTGACTGACTGACCGAGGCAGGGACTGAGAGGGGACAGAGTGGTGAGGAGGTCCTAATCACACCCATACTTTAGTGCCTACGGGTGGGCTAAGGCAAGGCGACAGAGGTGCATGACAGTAGAGAAGGAGGTTTAAATCACTTCCTGTTCATTGTACATGCATTGACACACACCTTACATTCCAATGCTCCTCTTCCTCTCCTCTCTAGTGGAGTGTAAAGTGAGGTAGATGTCATTAGAATATATTGTGTCTTAATAAGGCGGAGAGCAGTAGGGTCCAGGGCGTTACTTACAGTGAAGGGGCAGCCGTTAGGGAAACAGATTAGCCACATCGCCCTGATGAGAACGACTCCGCCGTGGAGATATGTGGCCCCGCAAGGCTTGCTCATGCTCACCCATTCCAATTAAACGCTAGATTGCGCTGAGTTGGTGTGTGTGCGAGGATGTGGGGCCAGTGGGAGGATGGGAGGGTCTGCCCGGGTCTTGGGCACCGAGCATTACTCAATCGTCCGCATCGTGAGCTGAATCACTGAGGAAATGGTACAGTGTTCTTTCTCTGTGTGTTTTCATTTGCTGGTAGTGAAATTAGCAGTCTGGTGCGATCCATGTTTTAAGTCAAGGTAACATTTATTGGCATGTAAATCATGTAACTCTTATTTTTTTATTTTTTATTTCACCTTTATTTAACCAGGTAGGTAACAAGTTCTCATTTGCAACTGCGACCTGGCCAAGACAAAGCAAAGCAGTGCGACAAAAAAAATAAATAAAAATAAAATAAAAAACACAACAACACAGAGTTACACATTAAACAAACAGTCAAAAACACAATAGAAAATCTATAAACAGAGTGCAAAATGTAGTGCAAAAATGCAGTAAGGTTGGGAGGTAGGACAATAAATAGACTATAGAGTAGAAATAAATTACAGAATTATCATCATTAACACAGGAATGAAGGATGTGCAAATTATGATGTGCAAATAGAGATACTGGAGTGCAAGATTAGTGAAAAATAAACGAAAATAAATATGGGGATGAGGTAGTAGAGTGGGCTATTTACAGAAGGGCTATATACAGGTGCAGTGATCGATAAGCAGCTTTGACAGCTGATGCTTAAAGTTATTGAGGGAGATAGGAACCTCCAGCTTCAATGATTTTTGCAATTCGTTCCAGTCATTGGCAGCAGCGAACTGGAAGGAATGGCGGCCAAAGGAGGTGTTGGCTTTGGGGGTGACCAGTGAGATATACCTGCTGGAGCGCATGCTACGGGTGGGTGTTGCTATGGTGACCAGTGAGCTGAGATAGGGCGGGGATTTACCTAATAAAGACTTATAGATGACCTGGAGCCAGTGGGTTTGGCAACGAATATATAGTGAAGGCCAGCCAACGAGAGCATACAGGTCGCAGTGGTGGGTAGTGTAAGGGGCTTTGGTGACAAAACTGATGGCACTATGATAGACTACATCCAATTTGCTAAGTAGAGTGTTGGAGGCTAGTTTGTAAATGACATCGCCGAAATCAAGGATCGGTAGGATAGTCAGTTTTACAAGGGCATGTTTGGCAGCATGAGTGAAGGAGGCTCTGTTGCGAAATAGGAAGCCAATTCTGGATTTAATTTTGGATTGGAGATGGTTGATGTGAGTCTGGAAGTTGAGTTTATAGTCTAACCAGATGCCTAGGTATTTGTAGGTGTCCACGTATTCTAATTCGGATCCGTCGAGAGTAGTGATGATAGTCCGGTGGGCGGGTGCTGGCATTGTTCGATAGAAAAGCATGCACTTAGTTTTACTAGCGTTTAAGAGCAGTTGTAGGCCACGGAAGGAGTGTTGTATGGCATTGAAGCTTGATTGAAGGTTAGTAAACACAGTATCCAAAGAGGGGCCAGATGTATACAGAATGGTGTCATCTGCGTAGAGATGGATCAGAGAGTCACCAGCAGCGAGAGCGACATCGTTGATGTATATAGAGAAAAGGGTTGGCCCAAGAATTGAACCCTGTGGCACCCCCATAGAGACTGCCAGAGGATCGGACAATAGGCCCTCCGATTTGACACACTGAACTCTGTCTGCAAAGTAGTTAGAGAACCAAGCAAGGCAGTCACTTGAGAAACCAAGGCTGTTGAGTCTGCCAATAAGAATGCGGTGATTGACAGAGTCGAAAGCCTTGGCCAGGTCGATGAAAACGGCTGCACAGTACTGTCTTTTATCGATGGCGGTTATGATATCGTTCAGTACCTTGAGCGTAGCTGAGGTGCACCCATGACCAGCTCGGAAACCAGATTGCATAGCAGAGAAGGTACGGTGGGATTCGAAGTGGACAGTTATCTGTTTGTTAACTTGGCTTTCGAAAACTTTAGAAAGGCAGGGCAGGATGGATATTGGTCTATAACAGTTTGGGTCTAGAGTGTCTCCTCCTTTGAATAGGGGGATGACCGCGGCAGCTTTCCAATCTCTAGGGATCTCGGACGATAGGAAAGAGAGGTTGAACAAGCTAGTGATAGGTGTTGCAACAATTTTGGCTGATAATTTCAGAAAGAGAGGGTCCAGATTATCTAGCCCAGCAGATTTGTAGGGGTCCAGACTTAGCAGCTCTTTCAGAACAATATTATTATAACCATGCAGGCTGCAAGGGGAAGTCTGCAATACAGGGTGGCCCAAAATAAATTATTCTTGTCATTAAATCACATATGCTACGACTTGTTCATATCTCAAATGTTAGAGCAATAAAATGAAGACCAGTAGAACGTCCCTACAGATGAAATGATGGAAATCGGTAAGAGGTTGTTTCTCATCTTCTATCCATTAGACGGAACAGACATGCTCTATTTGGTATTCTGTCCTGTTCTCCTTGCTTGATGTCTAAAATCAAGGAATGCTTCTGGGAACGCTCCACCCTCCTCTCCTCCCTCACTCCTCCCTCCTCTCCTCCCTCACTCCTCCCTCCTCTCCTTCCTTTCTCTCCTGGGTGCTATGCCTCCACCTAGACCACTGTTACATTTAGAGTGTTCAGAGCCATTGGCACCATTGTTCATCCCTCTCTACTTTTCACTCTCTCTTTCCCACTCTCTTCCTTCACCCCCCCCCCCCCCCCCCCCCCCGTCTCTCTCCCTCTCTCTCTCCCTCTCCTCACCCCTCTCCCTCTTTTTTCCCTCGGACATGCCTCATCTCAAAGGGTAGAGTTCATAGGGGTGTGTCGGAACCACGATTGATGTGTTTGTGTGTACGTGTGCCAATGCGCACTTGTGTGTGTACATGTATATGTGTGTGTGTCATTGTGTGTGTGTGTGCGTCACAGTGTATGTGTGTCACAGTGTGTGTATGCGTGTGTGCATGCTTCACCGTGTGTGTGTGTGTGTGTGTGTGTGTGTGTGCGTGCGTGCATGCATGTGTGTGTTACATGATGGATGTTTGTGGAGGTAGAGGGGGGTCATTGATCCAGTGTGTAAAATATCTGGGCCCTAGGTAAAGCCTTAATAGTCATAGTAGGACAAGGATGAACACAAAAAAAAAAAAACATCCTTATTTGGGTTACTTGGTAACCTAGCACTGGGTAAATATTGGACACAGAACACACGCTGGGTTATTTTGAGCAGTTGGGTTGTGTGAATAACCCAACATGTTGGTTTGGATTACCTAGACAACAATTCATTGTCTAGGTAATTGAGTTGGGTTTTATTCATGTTGAGTTGACTGAGCAGCTGGATCTTTTTTTATGTAATCCATAGGCTATTTTAGGTGGCGTGGCCTATTAGGGGCGTGGCTTTCAGATAGTTATTGTTGGCCACCCTTGAGAGTAAATGTAATTTCTGTTCATCATGTTAAGTTTGCACACTGCAATTAAAATGTTCCTTGAATATTGTTTCACATTACATATTCTAATATAAAATTAATAACATTATTATTTAAATATTGTAACAAAGTGGTAACTATCCCAACATTGGAATATGCATGGATCTTTAAGAATTCATACACTTGTGTAAGCCTCACCAATCTACAAAAGTGTCACTGTTCAATCTTAACATGATAACAATACAACAGAACAGATGAACCGGAATGACAATTACTCTCACAGGTGGCCAAAAATAACTTCCTCAAAGCCACACCCCTACATTCTTCTGATCTGACCCTCTGGCTCATATTTTAGTCATTTAGCAGACGCTCTTATCCAGAGCAACCTACAGTAGTGAGTGCATACATTGTCATATTTGTTCGTACTGGTCCCCCGTGGGAATCTAAACCACAAGCCTGGCGTTGCAAGTGCCACACGGGACCACAAATAAATATCATATATCATATCTCAATAATCCAGCATCAATAACTCAGCATCAACAACACAACCATGCTCTTTTTAAAGAAAACAACTCAACTAAGTGACCCAATGCCTGCAGCCCAGCAGTTGGGTCATCCTAACAACCCAGCATTGAAGAGGGTAATGGGGATTAAATTGAGAGCTAAACCATAGCAGAGACCGGGGCAGTGGTCACCAAAAACGGAGTTTCACATCATGCTTGAGAAAGTATTTCCTATGCCCATGCAGAACACAGTACAAAAGGAAAACAAACCACTTATTGGTATGAAATATAGCCATACTGTATGTAACTCATTGTTTCCCATGTAATTGCCCATAGCATACACAAACCCATGTACTGTACTTTGTTGCATTACTAAATGGAGCTCCAGTCAAGTGGCCTCTATTGTAAATCAATAGGAAGCTTTCCATCCCCAGTCGCTGCCTGCCTGCAGGAAATGTACCAGTGTATTGCAGCATTATTTGATACGCGACCAAAAAAACTGAATGTTTTTCCCCTAGACAGCTTTACAAGATTTGTTTTACAATGCAGTTTACAAGACCAGATGAGGAGTGTGCTGAAAGGACTTAATCTAAATGCCAATTCACCATTAGCCAGGCACTGTTCTGGGCCCGTTTGCCGATAGCGATGGAATTTAGGCTTACGAGTGTTTGAACAATGCATCTTTCCTACAACGACCGAAGATGTAACATGCGTTATCCAAAACACCACTCAGAGAGAACGACCCCTAAGTACGTCGTTGGAGCATGTGTCGATACTGATTGGATCGAGAGAAAGGGATATTTGTATATGTCACTTGTTTGTATCAATTGCAAAGACATTGGCAACTTTGTATTTGTAGTCAACTTTGTTCTGAAGCTATCTCGGTCACAGAGAAACGGATTAACCATATCTGTGTATAAAGTGATGCGGGAGGTCAAACTTACATAACCACACAAAGGGATACGCCGCCAAGAGAGGGGCATGAGAAGAAAGAGAAAGAGAGAGAGAGAGACAGAGAGAGACAGCGAGAGAGAGACAGCGAGAGAGAGAGACATCGAGAGAGTGAGAGAGAGAGAGAGCGAGAGAGAGAATACCTATACCACCTATCACTATCAAGTTAAGACGATTTCTCCCAGAAGGTCAATTCATTGTGAAAACAAACAGACAGGGATGGAGGAAAGGAGGAGTAACTTGATAAAACTGAAGAGGAACGTGTTGGAATGTAGTAGGAATGTTCCGGAGTTCCCAGCGTTCCTGAGAGGCTGTGGGAACATAATTAAGAGTTCCACACAGGGGTCTGAGAAGCTCCCAGAGATATGACCCCCCTATGGTGCCAATTGTTCCCATTAGTTTGGGACTGGAGGTTACTCCTAATACTTATAGCTGGACACAACAGATGGTGTGGGATATGGACTTGGAGCTTGACTTGAGACCTCTTTTGAGGTATGAAAATGTATGACAAACTACCCCTTTAACCTCTCTCCATAGTGAAGCTATGCAGGTACAGAACCTTTGTTATGGCAATAGGTTACAACACATTAACAAGCATTGTGTTGCATTTTCATAAGCTCTGCATTGACATTCATAAATGCTCCTGTCAACAAGGCAGGATGGCAAACTTGTGGCATGTCACATGGTAACGCAAAACATAGGGCCCTAGCCATGAAATCTACATCAACCTGCAGTTCTTCACTTTGGCATGCATTTTAATGTTATGAGTTGTTTGTATTCATGGCTTGTCATGCGAAGGCCCAGAGGGTGGTTTGTGTCTCCTGACTCCACTCCCCAGCCTGCCGTACCCTCCTCACTACTTCCCCAAGATGTCATGAGTTCTCATTATTTCTCAATATTTCTCAAAGGCAGCCGAAAAGAGAGGTTAATTTATCCCTAGTGGCGTAGTGGTCTAAGACACTGAATCTCAGTGCTAGAGGCGTCACTACAGACCCTTCGATTCCAGGCTGTATCACAACTGGCCGTGATTGGGAGTCCGATAGGACGGCGCACAATTTGCCCGCCGTTGCCTGGGTTTGGCCGGGATAGGCCGTCATTGTAAATAAGAATTTGGTCTTAACTGACTTGCCTAGTTAAATAAAGGTTAAATAAAATAAAAAAATAAAAAATCCACTAACACATTACAAATAGACAAGCTGAAATATGTATATGGGAACAGCATGGAAGCCAATGAAAAGAGTAATTGGATGAAAGTGTCGGTGGAGGGGTGGAGAGCCAGATGGGTACAGTGATGCTACAGTATGTAGATGTATAAAGAATGGAGAGATGGGAGTATACTATCAATGTGAGATAGACATTGATGCTGTATAGGGCATTGTATTTCCTATACTAGTCTATCATCTCTCTCTAACCAAACAGCTTACCTCCATCCTTTCTCATCCATTCCTAACCTCTTTCATTCTGTCCCTCCTCTACGTCTCTCAGCAACTTCTCTCCATCCATTCCTTCAGTCACAGTACTGTACCTTACTTCCATTAATTTCTCCACTCTTTGTCTCATAAACGCTTGCTACCAACACAGAAAGACCCAGTCGAGCTAATGAGGTGATTGATTGAAATATTTATAGCTTGGAAGCCGGTTTAATGGGATGTGTGGAATGTGTTCAGATTGGTAATTACCTGGGCGACGTGGTGGTGCAGGGTTACCAGGCTACCCGCAGGGAGAGGGAATGGCAAACAGACCTCTAACCACACTCCCCCATGGGGCATTGCTCAGCCCCAACAATGGCCCTCCGACTAGGACAACAACAGAATATCTGGGAAAGGAGTATGTTGGCTGGTGTTGGCTGGCAGGGCTTCTACTCCTCTGCTCCTTTCCCTCTTTCCTTTCTCTCCTCCCTCTGTTTTTCTCACCCTCTTATGTCTCTGTCTATAGTCGGTTCATTGCTCTTTCAGTTTTCTGTGCTCTCACTCCATCTTTCTCCCCTTTCTATTTCTTTCTATTAATTTCTCAGCCTTCTCTTTCTCCTCACTCCTCTTTCGTCAATATTTCTCCCCTTCTGCCTTTCAGACTCTTTCTGCCTCTCACTGTGTGGAGGATCATTCCGATCTGGTGTTTGTGTAAGGCCCTGTGTTTACAGACAGACGCTGAACCAATGGAATCGCCGAGTGATATAGCACCAGTATCCAAAGGCCCAGACACTGGAGAATGAGAATCCGTAAAACATCCCTTTGAGTTATACATGAGGTAGAGAAAGAAAGTGAGAGTGAGATGAAGGGGAGAGAGAGAGCGATGGGACAGAGACAGAGGGGGTTGACAGAGAGAGAGAGAAAGAGAGTGGGAGAGGGGTGGAGGGAGAGAAAGATACACACAGAGAGAGAGAGAGAGACACAGAGAGAGAGAGAGAGACACAGAGAGAGAGAGACACAAAGAGAGAGAGAGAGAGAGAGAGAGAGAGAGAGAGAGAGAGAGAGAGAGAGAGAGAGAGAGAGAGAGAGACCATATTAGAGACACATATTTCCCTCAGATTACACAGACCCACAAAGAAAACCAAAACAAATCCAATTTTGATAAACTCCCTATGGGGTGAAGTACCACGATGTGCCATCACAGCAGCAAGAGAGAGAGGGGTTTCTACGTAAATACCTGTGTGCTGGGCTTAACAGCTCGAATCAGCCTTTAGTACAGAGGGATCACAGTGTGTGTGTGTGTGTCTCCTTTCCTCAGGTGTTATCCCGGGGTGAAACGGATACCATCCACTCACTGTGATCTCTTCTCTCTGCTTTATGGAAACAATTGGAGGAAAAGCCTTAGAACAGCACATTTACTGCTGGTGGTATGTGTTTTGTGCATGACTCACGACTCACTGTGTGTGTGTGTGTGTGTGTGTGTGTGTGTGTGTGTGTGTGTGTGTGTGTGTGTGTGTGTGTGTGTGTGTGTGTGTGTGTGTGTGTGTGTGTGTGTGTGTGTGTGTGTGTGTGTGTGTGTGTGTGTGTGTGTGTCTGACTAATCCTAAAGGTTTTTAACTCTATGAGTTTAAAGTTGAGTTTACTATAACAGTATAATTTATAAAGAACAGTATATCACACCCTAAAAATGCATGTAATGTAATAACAGTGTGTTACCTCTCACCCCCTCACCCCCAGTCCTCTCTCCTCCCGCTTCATCCTCCTCACCTCCCCCTCCAACCAAACACACACACACACACACACACACACACACCCTGCATCCTGCTACTCGTTAGGAAGGCTTTCATGGTCAGGCCCAATAAAACTTCAATGATGGAGCCTGGAGAAAACATGCCTGCGTTGTGGCTTTAACCCACGTTCAGACACCGGAGAGCTTCCCTATCAGGCTGTCCATATATACCACAACCAAGGGCCAACCTAGGGCCACGTGTTGGATATACACTCACATGAATCTACAAACACACACTCGCACAGATTTCCATTTGAGTCATTTAGCAGACACTCTTATCCAGAGTGACTTACACTTAAGATAGCTAGGTGGGACAATCACATATCACAGTCAGTAAGTAAATGTTTTCCACAATAAAGAAGTAATCAACAAAGTTAGTGCTAGAAGGAAAAGACAAGTGCATTTTTTGGTGAGGGGAGGACGGCTCATAATAATGGCTGGAATGGAGGGAATAGAATGGTATGGAACACATTGAAACCATGTGTGTGATGTTTGATAACGTTCCATTTATTCTGTTCCTGCCATTACTTTGAGCCCGCCCTCCTAAATGAAGGTGCCACCAGACACCTGAGACACACACACGCCAACCTAAAGCCATATGTGAGACACTCTGGTTGGGTAGGAAGTCACACAGGATAAAGCGAGAGAAAGGAACTAACAATAAAAAGAAGACGTCTTAACTGTACCTCACAGCATTTTGCTTGGACTACAGTAGCCTATATGTGGTAAGTAGGTCTATCTAAGGCTGTGCCCTTGTGACACAGAATATCTAACTGTGCTACAAAGTAAAATATTATATTAATATTACAGTAGCAACATTGTGGGTGTACAGTGATATGTGAGGACAGTAGCTAATGTTAGGAGTGATCAAGTCACATGGAACGCCTAAGAATAGAGTGACAGTAGCTGATGTATTCATAAACATTATTGGATGATCACAAATAGACTCTCTCTCTCTCTTTCTCTCTCTCTCTCTCTCTCTCTCTCTCTCTCTCTCTCTCTCTCTCTCTCTCTCAGCGAGGGCCAGCTTTCAGACTAGGACAGTGCTATGACACATCCCCCTTTTAGAATTCGGTGATCAAACAGGAAAAAGGATGCTCACATTCAGTGTTAGACGTTCATATCATTATACAGTGCACTTCAGAGTATGGTTTTGTGTAAGTAAGCCAGAAGAGATACATTTTATTGTGCTGCACTGGCGTTTGAGTCCCATTAGGGTCTGTTTGTTAAAAAAGATACAACCGAGAAGGAGATGTAGCTGAGTAAGACAGGCTTTAGAGAGGAAGGTGTGAGAGGAACGAAGCGCTAAAGGACTGAAGTGTGTGATTACACAGCGGGCTGGTGAGATAACCAGTGGGACGCTTTCTCACTGACGCACCCGCTCACACGTGTAGTGCCCTTAAAAATACACGGACATCAAACTTACATAACCACACAAAGGGATACGCCGCCAAGAGAGGGGCATGAGAAGAGAGAGAGAGAGAGAGAGAGAGAGAGAGAGAGAGAGAGAGAGAGAGAGAGAGAGAGAGAGAGAGAGAGAGGAGAGGGAGAGGGAGAGGGAGAGGGAGAGGAGAGAGAGAGAGAGAGAGAGAGAGAGAGAGAGAGAGAGAGAGAGAGAGAGAGAGAGAGAGAGAGAGAGAGAGAGAAAAGAGCCATCAAGTTCTACAAACACCTAAAAGGAACCGATTCCCAAACCTTCCATAACAAAGCCATCAAATACAAAGAGATGAACCTGGAGAAGAGTCCCCTAAGCAAGCTGGTCCTGGGGCTCTGTTCACAAACACAAACAGACCCCACAGAGCCTCAGGACAGCAACACAATTAGACCCAACCAAATCATGAGAAAATAAAAAGATCATTACTTGACACATTGGAAAGAATTAACAAAAAAACATAGCAAACTAGAATGCTATTTGGCCCTAAACAGAGAGTACACAACGGCAGATTACCTGACCACTGTGACTGACCCAAACTTAAGAAAAGCTTTGACTATGTACAGACTCAGTGAACATAGCCTTGCTATTGAGAAAAGCTGACGTAGGCAGACCTGGCTCTTAAGAGAAGACAGGGTATGTACACACTGCCCACAAAATGAGGTGGAAACTGAGCTGCACTTCCTAACCTCCTGATACACTCCCATATCTACTGGGTGAAATACTACAGTGTGCCATCACAGCAGCAATATTTGTGATCTGTTGCCACAAGAAAAGGGAAACCAGTGAAGAACGAACACCATTGTAAATACAACCCATATTTATGTTTATTTAGTTTCCCTTTTGCACTTTACTATTTGCACATTATTACAACACTGTATATAGCCATAATATGACATTTGAAATGTTTACTGTACATTTTTTTATGTTAATTTCACTTTTGTTTATGATCTATTTCACTTGCTTTGGCAATGTAAACATATGTTTCCAATGCCAATAAAGCCCTTCAATTGAATTGACAGACAGACAAACAGACAGACAGAGAGAGAGAGAGAGAGAGAGAGAGAGAGAGAGTGAGAGAGAGAGAGAGAGAGAGAGAGAGAGAGAGAGAGAGAGAGAGAGAGAGAGAGAGAGAGAGAGAGACATCAAATTCTACAAACACCTAAAAGGAACCGATTCCCAAATCTTCCATAACAAAGCCATCACCTACGGAGAGATGAACCTGGAGAAGAGTCCCCTAAGCAAGCTGGTCCTGGGGCTCTGTTCACAAACACAAACGGACCCCACAGAGGAGCCAGATTGGAAAAAGTTACAAATCTGTGAAACCCAAATGTACAAGACTCTTCTGTCAGGTGAGTTTACAAAACAGGTAGCTTTAATAAGGCAAGAGAGTATGAGTTCCTATGCATATCCCAATGTTGGGATAGTTACAACTTTGTTATAATATTTAAATAATAATGTTATGAATTTTATATAAAAATATGTAATGTGCAAAAACATTTAAATTTAAATTTGCAGTGTAAAAACACAATGAAGATGAACGCCCCCAATCGGCCATGCCTTTGAATTACCCAAACATGGGTTAATTTAACCATCAGTTGGGTTTTTATTCACTTTCATGCTGGGTTGACCCAGCAGAAGGGTCTTTTTTAAAGCTACAATATGTAACCTTTTGGGTGACCTGACCAAATTCACATAGAAATGTGAGTTATAGATCTTTCATTCCTGCTGAAAGCAAGTCTAAGAAGCGGTATATCTGTTCTATGTGGGCTATTTCTATGCTTCCCGTTCTGAAGTTTTTGCGTCTTTTTTGCGTCTTTTACTTTCAGTTTTGTACACCAGGTTAATACAGCTGAATTTACAATATTTTTGGTTATGGAAAATATATACAATGATTCTCCACAAAATGACTGCTTGTTTTGTCACATAACTTGAAACTATTCGAATTTTTGCAACCAGGAAACAGCTGAGTGATTTCTGTATAGTGCATCTTTAATGTAATCCATAGGTTATTTTCAGGAGCCATGGCCCCTCTCTCTATCGTTCTGACTTTCCGCCTCCTCTTCCTCCTCATTCAACTGAGTGGCAGCACCGGGAGAGCATCATTAACATGAACTAGACTAGACTGTCTGTTTCTGCAATTTTACCGGGCGATTTTACTAGGCGCTCCTCTGCAGAAAGCTTTCAAATAGGTATTTTGGGCAACCTATGAGAGAATCATCATATCATCATCATCGTCATTACTGTTCATCATGTTATGTTTCTACACTGCAAGTTGAAATTTCCCTTCAATATTTTTGCACATTAAATATTATAACAAAGTGGTAACTCTTCCACCATTGGGATTCACATAAGTAATTGAGGAACTCAACTTGTGTAACACCACATTAAGGTACAAAAGTGTCAGTGCTCAACATTAACATATGTTGACAATATAACAGAACAGAATAACAGGGATGAAATTTAGTCTCACGGGTGGCCAAATATAACTAGATGAAAGCCACGACCCTACTAAGCCACACCTCCAGTCTTCTGCTCTGACCTTGTGGATCACAGCTCAACTAAGTGACCCAACTGGCTGGGTCAAAAATAACCCAACATGTTCAATATTTACCCAGAGCTCAGTTGTTTTTAACACAGCATTTTTTTGTGTGTTTTTAATACATTATGGATAAGTCCACATGTCAAATGTAGCCTCAGCTAATGTATTTTTTGTGTTACATTTAATCATTCAAAAGATATTATACTGCGTAAAACACCCCTAAAAACGAACTTGATCTAGGATTTAACCCAGTTAGACCAGGCAAGTGATTAAGGATAGCCTAGTGCCCCAAGGAACAGCTAATCAACCAGCCAAGCCTAACTATCCATCATTAGGGGCTATCGCTGATCTCAGAACGGTTTAGCCCCCTCATCGCCAAAACAAGTCCGTTTCGCGAGTCTGTAGCACACGCCATCGGAGGAATGGAGTCCATTTCATTGGCCCGATCAACGACTGGTTTGATGCAACATCCTGCGGGGAAGCTCCGTCGCAGTCAAGAGCTCCGCGATGTCCCCCCCCTCCACCCCCCTCTCTCTCTCGTTCTGTCTCTCCGCCTCCTTCTTCTCATTCGACTTAGTGGCAGCGCCGGGAGAGCATCATTAACTTTAACTTGACGGTCTCCGTTACTGCCATTTTACCGGGCGCGCCTCCGCTGAAAGCTGCCTGTTGGGCTGTCATCGCCGGTAATACCATAAAGAGACGTTATTTTTCCGTTAATTTGCACTTGTTGATTTTCTGGAATTTTGTAAATTCATGTTTTGGCTGCTAATCATGTTTCTGTTGACTTTCCTCAGGTGACTACACATTGTAAACCGAACTGTCTATGTGGAGGCGCAGATAATTTGTGTGAAATTGATACAGTGGTTGATTTATCTACACTCTGCGACCAAAAAGGTCTGCGAGCTGCCCAGATAAGAGACGGGACTGCTCTCCCACTCCACACACACACTCGCTCTCATTCCATTCAGCACAGCGCGGAGACGGGACGCAGGGAACCAACCACTACAGTATAGCGAATCCCAACGTAACTGAGAAGTTTTGACAAGCGCCTGTGGTTGTGCAGCGGGAGTGGACGTCTCCCGTTGTTTAGGACTTAACTCAATCACACTACATCTCTCTCGGATTTGCACTTGGCCGCGTGGCTGTATTACTGTATGATGGATTTCGCGGTGGTTATGGCTCTGGTGCTTTGCGTCCTGACGGTCCCGGGATTCGGGGATACGGGGAGCGGAAAAGCTCAGAGTTGTTCGGATATCCGACAGTTCTACAACGGCAAGGGGTTCAGTCTGAAAGGAGTGCCCCAGTCGGAAATATCAGGTAGGCTAGTCTATCACTATAATTCTGCTTTGCGCATCAAATTTACTTTATTTGTGTAAGAAATATACGGTTACTGTAACGCCAATGACCACCTGACCACCAGAAACTGTAGATTGTTTACCGTTCTGATTAATAGGTAGCCTAGTAGTAAGTACCTATCAGATGAAAATTATCTTCCAATAACAGAACCCCAAACGTTACATCCCCTGCAAATAGACTAGGCTACTTAGGTTCACTCAGCTCCCAAGTGGCACAGTGGTCTAAGACACTGCATCTAGGTGCTAGAGGTGTCTCTACAGACAACCTGTTTCAAATCCAGACTGTATCACAACCGGCCGTGATTGGAAGTCCCATAAGGCGGTGCACAATTGGCGGAGCATGGTCCGAGTTTGGCCGGTGTAGGCCGTCATTATAAATAAGAATTTGTTCTTAACTGACTTGCCTGGTTAAATAAAATTATTATTTAAAAAACTCAGGTTTCAACTGAGTTATTGTGCTTCAGCATTCCTTGTCACCCCCATAGAAACTATTGGCTATGTTCAATAGTGTGATTAGTCTTGGGCTTGAGAGATAGTATTTGGTCTGGGTGCAATGATATGAATGTTCTAATATGGCAGTGGCACATCTCGGTGACAGATTTGTAGCCTACTGCAAATCTTTTAGTTAAGCAGAATATTTCGCTTTCAAGTTTCAAGTTGAACCACACCTTTTGAAAAACAGTAAGTCAAGAAGCCCTCTTTGACTTCTTATTGCAATCGGTGTCAGCAGTACTTCTTCTAACTCTCTCTCTCTCTCTCTCTCTCTCTCTCTCTCTCTCTCTCTCTCTCTCTCTCTCTCTCTCTCTCTCTCTCTCTCTCTCTCTCTCTCTCTCTCTCTCTCTTTCTCTTTCTCTCTCTCTCTCTCCCTCTGTTTCCCTGGAAACTCCAGCTAGCCAGATTATCACTTGACCACAAGCATAACCGTGCAAATATGATGATACACACACACACACACACACACACACACACACACACACACACACACACACACACACACACACACACACACACACACACACACACACACACACACACACACACACACACACACACACACACACACACACACACACACACACAGACACACACACACACTAACTGACTCTGTGTGTGTATTCCACTCTGTCATGTCAGATCTAGCTATTTTCATAGACACAGTCACAAGTCAGCATTCAGCACAGCACAGCACAGCTGATTACATGTGTGCCTTCCCAGGAATTCACCATGCATGGGCTGTGTCACAAATGGCACCTTATTCCTTATATAGTACATTACTTTTGACCAGAGTTCTATGGGCCCTGGTCAAAAGCAGTGCACTATATAGGGAATAGGGTTCCATTTAGGACACAACCATGGTGGTTAGTTACCGCACTGTGCTGGCTCCGCAGTCTGCGCTCTAGCCACTGTGAGAAAGCAATCACTAAGTAATATACAGAAGGCTAAAGTCAGCTACCGGAGGGAGTAATATGTTTGTTCTATGTACTGACCTACTATTTACCATTAGGTCCGAGGGAGGCCCTGGGACATAGCACTATAGAACAGTGTAAGGTGCTGGAGACTGGAATGACTCACTGTGCTGTCAACTGTGTTTTAATGCAACACTGTTCAAGCTACTGTAGATCCTACTGTAAATCCAAGAGACAATTTGCTACAATGCAGGACACTTGCAATAATAATGTAGGCTATTGGTACATACAGTATTCAATATACACCTATACCCATAGTTTACAGTAGTATTAGTATTATAGAGGTAATAGTATGTACTGTCCAATACTACTATATTTTCAAGCACTTCTCTTCCTGAAGACGTCTTTACCACAATGCTCAATCCATAGCCAAATGCTAAAGTTAATCACTATGTGATTGTGATTGCAAAAACGAGTCATGTGATGTGATTGCAAAAATGAGTCATGTGATGTGATTGTAATGTAGCTGCATTAGCATGTGGAGGGGGATGTAAAGTGATGAAAGTGTCAGCATCACTAAGCCATACATCATAAAGCCGGGAGGTCGCTGTGCTAATGGGACAGTTCTAATCAAGTTGATTAACCATACCGTACCATACCATACAGGAAACACTGTCACAACCGATAAATCTATGATAATAGAGAATTTCAATAAGCATTTTGCTACGGCTGGCCATGCTTTCCTGGGGCTTTGTTCACAAACACAAACAGACCCCACAGAGCCCCAGGACAGCAACACAGTTAGACCCAACCAAATCACGAGAGAACAAAAAAAGAATTACTTGACACATTGGAAAGAATTAACAAAAAAACATAGCAAACTAGAATGCTATTTGGTCCTAAACAGAGAGTACACACTGGCAGAATACCTGACCACTGTGACTGACCCAAACTTAAGGAAAGCTTTGACTATGTACAGACTCAGTGAACATAGCCTTGCTATTGAGAAAAGCCGCCGTAGGCAGACCTGGCTCTTAAGAGAAGACAGGGTATGTACACACTGCCCACAAAATGAGGTGGAAACTGAGCTACACTTCCTAACCTCCTGCCAAATGTATGACCATATTAGAGACACATATTACCCTCAGATTACACAGATCCACAAAGAATTAGAAAACAAATCCAATTTTGATAAACTCGCATATCTATTGGGTGAGAGGGGAGAGAGGAGGAGAATGAAAGGAGAGAGGCTGCTACAGAGTGGGCAAGGGTGTGAGAGAGAAAGAAAGAGAAGAGGACAAGAGCGAGAGAGTTTATATCGGTACCCTCTATGCTAACAAAAATAATGTATTTCTCTGGCATATTAAACAGCTCAGTGAAGTAGCCAACATTTGAAATGTATGTCTCCCAATTATGAGACATCTGAATGTTGCATCTGACCTGTGACATTTCTGCCTGGCCATTCTTTCTTCCCCGGCAGGGACAGTAAGGACTGTGGGCTTGATCAGACTTTTGTATTGGCTGAGACTGGCTCAAGGTCGCACGCCCAGTCCATCACTGTGATTCCCTCTAGGAGAGAGAGGAGAAGGAGTGGTTAGTGGTTAGAGTAGCTGGTGGCTGGGTCTCAATACTGTTAAATGGAAGCCTTTGCTTTTACTGTTTCTTGTTTGTCATCATTAGGGCCTAGGGTTTTTCCTGGTCAGGTCAGGGTAGGAACAGGGAAATCTCCTGGCTTTATTCTTTATCTCTGGTTGGTGAAGGGTCTAGAATAGGTTCCCACCATGTTGCTTAGACCTGGCATGTGTTGTCAGATCATTGATTGTGGAGTAAAGGACACAAGGAAAGGAGGGTAGTTAATACTATTGAGACACAGCCACTCCTTCTCAGTTTTGATTGGAAGAGGCATCGTCAGACGACAGGATAGGCAGCATAGTCATGAGCAGTGGTTTAGCACATCTCTTGAGGAGTCCACTTTCCATTACATACCTAGTAAAAACACTGAAATACACATGTAAGTAATACTGTAAATAATAATTACATATCAATAAATCGTACTTTAGTGGGTATTTCTAGTGTTACTAGCCTACTGTGTAAGATTTATGTCATGTAAAGTGCACATTATCATGCCTGATAATCATCACCTCCTTTAACATGAGTGGAGGTAATGATTTTGTGTGGATCATTCCTCATCACACAGACACGCATGCACACACACACACACACACACACACACACACACACACACACACACACACACACACACACACACACACACACACACACACACACACACACACACACACACACACACTCACACACACACACACACCCACACACACACACCCCCACACACACACACACACACACACACCCCCTGTCCCTCCTTCTCATTACCCTCATGATGGCTTAACGATTGTTTTGTCTTTGAGAAAATGACTTTATGTCGTTTATCAAACTGATCGACGGAAATGAATGAGACTTCAGACCTTGATTCATCAAAGCTGTCATTGGGTGTCTGGTCGATTTTGTTTAGCCCTTAGACACATCTGGTGTTACAACATTGTCTTTGTTGTTTTTGTGCCCTGACTATCACTTTAAACAAGTGTTTGGTAGGCTGAATGCAATTGGCAGGATAGCGCCCCCTAGCTGAGACAGTAGCCTTGGGAGAGGTGTGTGTGTATGTTTGTGTGTGTGCGTATATGTGTGTATGTGTTTGTGTGAGGTGTATGTGTGCATGCTTTTGTGCCCAACAGGATCTCATAGTTTTCCTTCGAAATTATGGAAGAATAGCTCTTTTTGACGTATTAATTCTGCATGTTTACAGTGTTAAAACAGAAACAACTCAACAGGTTAACAGTTTAGGTATTAATTACGAGTGGTTACGGTTAAGGCTATGGTTAAGGGGAAGGCTTAACAGAATTATTCAACATCATATTCATCATCTCCAGCACCACCCTAACATCAACATATGTGAAAATGGCACGTTTCTATGTTTTGCAGTGGGCTAAATCAGGGTCACACAAGGTCAAACAAAAGTATAAACCTCATCACAAGAAGACAACTGTACCATGTCAGAGTTGAATTGTTTTACATCCCAGTATTACACTTTATATTCGTCACAGAAGACTGAAATATAACAAAACCGTTTGACATAGAAACTCCGGATTTTTGGTGGTAAAAAATAAATACATGTTTATTAACTATAAAAGTATGAAAAATATTAAGAACATTCCACCCATGAGGCCACTAGAGGGTCATGCGGCTTCTGGAAAGTGCTACAACAAAATCATAAAAAACGACGTGCTAGGTATCATAGGTATTCATAGTATTTTCACGGCTTGTTAGAGCATTGTGAACTGCCATAACGCAGTATTCAAAGCAGCACGCTCCGCTCCGAGCCTCATGAGTTTGTGCACAGTGCTGGGCCATGTTTTTTGTAAGTGACTAGGAAGGCATATATTAAAGTTCTTAGTACCTTTTCAAATGTCCGAAATTGCTGTCTATTTCTAGTGACCAACCTGTCTGCGCGTGTTTGTGAATGCTTGTGATGTGTGTGTACGCACATGCACGCTTGCTCACGCTTGTGTGTGTGCCTGTGTGTGTGTCTGTGTGTGTGGTGTGAAGCATAAAGCAGCAACACACACACACACTCCCAGTGGCCAGCTCAATTTCACCTCTTAGAGGGGCTAATGATATGCTAATAGTGTCTGTGTGTCTGCTGCCCTTACACACTGGTCTCAACATAGAGGTTAAATACAGACAGACACTCGTTCCTTCCCTTGGCACACTGCACACTGGCACAATGAGGACCAGCTGACGACTCAGAGCTAATCAACTACAACGTGCTTTGAGGCAAATACTACTAAAATATTGTAACCTGCTGATGTTGTAGAGTTTTTCAACTACTGTAAAATGTGTTTCGAAAGAAGATTTTGGATTCTGTCTGATGTTCCGTTTCCTCAACTGACTCTCACTTCTATTTTGTGAGTGAAGATTGCTTACAGGTTCTAAGTAGAACCATATAAGGTAATTCGGTTTGTCTTCCAAAGAATCATCAAAAAACCCTTTCTTCCAAAAAGGGTTCTTAGGATGTTAAAGGTTAAAGGTGAAACCCTTTGCCTTACAAAGAACCTTGTCTTCCAAAAAGGGTTCTTCAGGTGAAAACAGTTCTTAGTAGAACCCTATCCCTCTGCAAGGAATCCTTTTTTCTAAGTGTACTTGACTTCAAGATAAGGATTAATAAGGATAATTTGAAGGTTAATTTTAGCATATGGCAATGTGTTAGGCTCTAGACATCTGCTAGATAGGTGTGTGTTAGATAAAAGGACTTGTGCTGTCTCTTGTTCTGTCTATCTGTCTGTTTGTCTATCTCACTGTCTATCTAGCAATAAATCCTTCAGCAGTTCAAAGTCTGTGAGCTGGCCATTGATGTATGTGAACATGGGTGTGTGAACGTGTGTGTGTGCGCGCGCGTATTTTTGTCTCGTAATAAATCCTCAGCAGTTGAAAGTCAGCATGCTGCTGTGCATTGGTGTGTGTGTGAGCGTGTGTGTCTATGTGTGTGTGTTGAGACTGTCTGGTGGACATGCAGGAGTTGTTAAAATACTGGTGTCAGTCTCTTGAAGCATTAAGTCGTGATGGTGTGCCGGGAGCATGAAACAGACCACCGTGTGTTTGATGTTCTCTAGAGAGGAACACAGGAGGTTAGGGAGCTCTGCTCTGCCCGGCCCTGCAGCTTGGCCAGGCTCTGGCCTGCATACTGGGGAAGAGAAGACAGGAGGAAGAGAGGAGGAAGGGGGAATGGAAAAGGAAGAGGAGGTGGACGATCCTTGATTAGTCCTGTTCTATGTTCCACATTCGGGAAGAGAGAGGATAGGGGGAAAGATGAAGAGTAGGGGTGAAGACTCTGGGAGGTGGTCAATTACCAGACAGTGAAGCTTTACATTTATCATGAACTGCTAAAATGTAGCACTAAAACTAAGTTCTAAGCTAACATATGGAATTGTTTTAACATGGTCATACCAAGGATTATTTAGCTATTAAGGTATCAAAAAAATATATAAAACTAATATTGGATGAAACATTGAATTTGGCGTTACTGCTATTAGCCAATAGAAACGCATTGAATAACTGTTGGGGATTTTTTATTATGTTAATTGGATTCCCACAGGCCGGGGAAATTGTAGGCTGACAAGGAGCCTGTACAAAGCTGGACACCTCAAGGACTGATACTCTCACTTCCTGTTCCCCCTATTTATTTTCACTTCTTACATTCTCCTTTTCTTTGTTGCTCTTCAGATGTGAGGGGGGAGGGAGGAGTTCACCGATACTGTTATGCCCCCTGCAGATGCAGATACACACACGTGCACACACGCATACACAGTCACACACACACACACACACACACACACACACACACACACACACACACACACACACACACACACACACACACACACACACACACACACACACACACACACACACACACACACACACACACACACACACACACACACACACACACACACACACACACACACACACACACACACACACACACACACACACACACACACACACACACACACACACACACACACACACACACACACACACACACACACACACACACACACACACACACACACACACAAAGCACAGAACAGCCCCCTGCAGGGTCACAGCAGTTCAGAGGAGAGCTGACCAGCATGTCTCACTTTGTGTGTGTGTGCGCATGTGTGTGCGTGAGTGTCAGTGTGTGTGTGACTGTGACTGCACGTCTGTGTGTCTGCGGGGGTGGCAATGTGTCTCAGCTTTTGTCTTCAGAAGAATGGGTTCTGCCAAACGCAGAATTGTAACCCCTCATTACAGCAAGAGGGCTTGTGTCAACCCTGCTCCTCTCTGCCAAAGGCTTTGTGTGTGTGTGTGTGTGGTTTGGTTTTACAAATATCTGTACAAGTGGGGACATTTCACCTGTCCCCACAAGGTAAAAGGCTTTTTAGGTTTTGGGGTTAGGATTACTGTTAGAATTAGGCTTAGGACGAGGTTTAGGTTTAGGTTTAGGGTTTAGGGCTTAGGGTTTAGGGCTTAGGTTTAGGTTTAGGGGTTAGATTTAGGTTTAGGGATTAGGGGTTAGGTTTAGGTTTAGGTTTAGGCTGAAATTTCCATGGAAAGACTTGAAGTTTAGATGTGGGGGAAGCAGTAACTAGGTGAATGTTGCCAGAGCAGTACAATAAAGGGTATAGAAGAGTAATACAGTCAGAGCTACTGTAGCTTCCTGTCACTTCAGACATTCTACTGACAATACTGCTAGCAAGGACATGATCCACAAAATTGCCTCGGCTGGCTTACATGCACACACACACGCACACGCACACGCACGCGCACGCACACACACACACACACACACACACACACACACACACACACACACACACACACACACACACACACACACACACACACACACACACACACACAGTACAGGGACATTGACTAAGGTGACCCAGCCTGGCCCGCCCCCTCACGTGGGTGATGCCATGTTTGATGTATCTCCTCTGGACTGTGACAGCCTTCAGGCTCTAAGTCTCATTGGAGAGAGAGAGAGAGAGAGAGAGAGAGAATGAGAGAGGGACAGAGAGGGGATGAATGGAGAATGATATGGAGAGTTTCAAAGCAAAGGAAAGATGCAGGGCGAGAGAGAGAATAAAAACCAAATGAGGGAGAGAGAGAGGGAGAAAAGAGGGAGCAAAAGAAGGGATGGCAGTGAAAGGTTGAGAATTGTCTGATCTGTACATCAGACTACATGATGTCTCTCTATGGTTGTAATAGGGTTTGGTCTGTGCTGTGTGATCTGATCACTGTACTGCTACCTGACAGGACGACTGAGTGTGCCAAATCCCCCCTCTGTGAATATATACACACGCTTTACTAGGTTAGCCATGTCAGCTTAGCACTACAGACCTCCTCCCATTGGCTATCCTTTTTTGCTTTCCTCTTTTCATCTCTCTCTCGCTCTCCCTCTGTTGCCTTGCCCTAGAGACCACCTTAGCCCTCTCTCTCATTCTCCTGCCTCTCCGCTTTCACCTCTCCTTCACTGTCCTCTACTTTCTCTCTCTCTCTCTCTCTCTCTCTCTCTCTCTCTCTCTCTCTCTCTCTCTCTCTCTCTCTCTCTCTCTCTCTCTCTCTCTCTCTCTCTCTCTCTCTCTCTCTCTCTCTCTCTTTCTGTCTTGCTCTCTCTCCTCTTCTCTCTCTTTCCCTGTTCCCTCTCTAATGCAGACTGAAGAAATTGAATCAGATTGTAGTTAATTGTTCTGGGGACGATAATGTTGCCGGTGTGATTGATGATCTGTCCTCTCTACCTGGCTACATGCAGGTCTGTATTGAACACCTTAGGTTGTAGCTACATGAATGAATACCGGGCTAGATTGTTTGTGTGCAAATAAGATTATGTGCAATATTCACGTAGTGTCTCAGAGTAAGAGTCCTGATCTAGGATCAGTTTTACATTTAAGATGAATAAGATCATATGGACAGTGGGGACGTGATCCTAGATCAGCACTCCTTCTTTACCCAACCCCTGATTCCATAGTCTAGACAGAGCTTGTATGCAAACTGTTCAATATGTAGTTTGCATGTAGAACTCAACAGATTACATCATACATGCCCACAGGCACGCACAAACACACAGCATATGTTTTACTATCTTTGTGGGGACCTAAAATGTATTTCCATTCAAAATATTTTTTTTTACCAGTGTTGTGTTCAAGACCATCTAAACCGATTCAAGACCAAGACCGGAGCAAATCGAGTCCGATTCACGACCAAGACCGGGAGGGAAACAAGGGGTCCGAGACCGAGTCAAGACCGAGACCACAGAAATACGAGTTCAAAATGTCCAGTATTTCTGTGTTCATATTTCATATTTCAATAAAGGAGTGTATATATTTGGCCTGGCGAAGTGGTTTTATGCACTGGCTGAATGGAAGCTGATCATTTAGTTTTTTACTCCGCTGGTCTCGGGAAGAAAGTACGAGTCCTCACTGTCTGAGACCGAGTCAAGACCGAGTACAAATGTATCCGACACCGAGACAAGACCGAGACACTCAATATGTGGTCTTCTCGAGTACTACAACACAGTTTTTTACTAACCTCTAACCTTAACCATAACTCTAACTCTAACCTTAACCCATAAACCTAACCCTGATTCTAACCCTAATTCTGATTCTAACCCTAAACCTAACCTCTAAGCCATAAAATAGACCTGGGACATGTCCCCATGAGGGAGAATGTTCCTTGTTTTACTATCCTTGTGGGGACTTTGAGGGATTTCCAGTACCCCCCCCCCACACACACACACACCAGGCCATCATTACAGGAGGCGTAAAGTACAGTCTCTCTCAGTTCCTAACCACTGCTACTCCCTCCTCTCTAAGAGGACCCACGTCATTCCCCCTGTGGCTTCTCTTTATTTAGTGTTGGTGCATATGCCATGCCAAGCAGCTCTCCTCATTTTATTGAGTGCAGTCAATGTGATCCACTCCCCCCCCCTCTCTCTTCCTCTTGCTGTCTCTCTCTCACTCTCTCTCTCTCTCTCTCTCTCTCTCTCTCTCTCTCTCTCTCTCTCTCTCTCTCTCTCTCAATTCTCACCTTGTCTCTTTCTCTTGTGGCCATGTTCAGTTCAATCAAATTAGTGTGTTTAATTCAATTACTAGGTGGGTAATGTAGACGAGAATAGACGACTTACCTGGCTATATGTATTAAAAATATATATATATGTGCAGGATGAAATCTCTTGAGATGTACCAACTCGTTTTCAAGAGTTTCCAATTTAAAACAAACAATACTTATTAACAAGAATAATATGACAAAACACTGAAATAGTAAATTAGTAAAGACATGTGTGGGTCTCCAGGACACGTGGGTCTCCGGTAGCAGGATTTAAGAAACTTGGCACAGTAGTCCTGGAGGGCCTGTGTTCCTGCTACCATATGTGATGAGAGGAACAGAACTAGTGCATTTAGACCTGTCTGAATGGACACAATTTACGTCTTCAAATGGAAATTTAAAGAAATGTTATTTCATGTGTCAGTATCATTTATTTTTTACCAGAGGTCATTCTATTTTAATATTTGCCTTTCACTTTCTGTCTCTCTCAAACAGTCTCTCCTTAAAGACCGAAAGCAGATTTCCATTAAAATTGGCTTTTTATCAAAACGCTATTTCTCAAGCAGGGATTTTGCTAGGACTGTCTGAGTGGGGAGGGGAAACTGAAAACTAGCTGTTATTGGCAGAGAGGTTTGAAACCATCTTTGTTATTGTTTTATTAATCAATTTACAGCATGGTGATGTCACCATGGAAAGCCTAAACTCCCGCCCATGCAAACCTCTCTTGTCTCCCCACTCCCTTCTCTCCCCACTCCCCTCTCTCCCCACTCCCCTCTCTCTCTTCTCTCTCCCCTCTCTCTCTTCTCTCTCCCCTCTCTCCCCACTCTCCTCTCTCCCCTCTCTCTCTTCTCTTCTCTCTCGCCTCTCTCTCTTAGATGTTAATCCATGTTTCTCAAATGTGAAATTTCTAAGTTGTTCCAAAGGTAAATGTTCAAAGTGTTTAAGGTTAAGTTTAGGCATTAACTCTGCATTTTTAAGGTTATGATTAACTTCAGGCATTAACTCCCAAATCTTAAGGTTAGTCATAAACTCTGAATGGTTAAGGTAAGGCTTAACGTTTGGGACAGGCTTAAAACAAAAATCGCAAAAACAACTTTCTATCACTAGATTCACTCAACCTTTTGCCCGAGACGCCAACCCGCCATCCCCATCCACAATGCCCTAGCAAAACAGAAACCTACTTGAAGGTAACAGCACTCACTGTTGCCTCTAGTGGCTGGTTTCGTCCTCAGACATGGGTGGACGTCTAATACTGACTTGTATCACGGGTGACCTGGCTGGTGAAATGACAATGACTTATTCAGCGCTCTTACAGTATCTTCTACTGTAACAGAGGGCATCTCAGTCGCTATCTCTCTCTCTCTCTCTCTCTCTCTCTCTCTCTCTCTCTCTCTCTCTCTCTCTCTCTCTCTCTCCCAACCTCCCTCCCTTCCTACTCCCTCCCAATCCCTCTCTATTTTCATCTCATCTCCCCCGTGCTGAATTGGCTCTCATAAATATTTTACATGTCTAAAACGAACCCACTGAACTCAAGCTTTGTGCACAGCTGGGTGGCCTGTGTGATTACGCTATCAGTGTGTGTGTGTGTGTGTGTGTGTTGATTTCTTCATTTGTATGCCTGTGTGTACAAGACATTTGTAATGTCTCATGTGATTGTAGTTTGTATTTGCTCTTTATGTATCTCTGTGCCACTTCACAAGTATGTACAAATGTATGCAGTGTATATGCCATTGGCATAGTGTTAGAGCATCCAGGGAATGTGTGTGTGTGTGTGCATTTGTGTGCAGTCGTGTGTTTTTCAGTTCATGTGTCTCTCCTACCCATTGACTAGGCCTATATTTTGGGGGTGTGTTGCCAGCTCTGCATTGGGAGTTGCTGCTATGCCTCACAGCCAGCCCTGCCCAATATGCATGTGTGTTAGAGGCCTTGGCTTTACTAAGAGTCTGTCTCTGTAAATCTTTCATGCTCTCGCTGCCTCACTCCTGAGACACATGGAGCGAGGGAGGCATGGAGGAAGGTAGAGAGAGGGATGGAGATCGAGGAAGAGAGAAAGTTCCAGCTCTGGCTTATGGTATGGAGACAGCCATGCTCTACTAAGCTTTCTTTCAGTCTTTCTCTCTTTTGCCTCTCTGTGTCCCTCGCTCTTCCCCTCTCTCTCTCTGAATCTTTCATTTTCTCACTCTCCACTCGCTCTTATCTTTCACCAGAGCTTTATCTTTCTCTCTTTCCCCAATTGTTCTTATCTCTTACATTCTGTCCATCCCTCCTTTTCAACCCTCCTTACCCTAGAGAGTACTATATATCTTCCTATAGCCATCTCTCTCTCTCTCTCTCTCTCTCTCTCTATCTCCCCCCCCCTCTCTCTCTTTCTCTTGCTCTATTCTCTCTCTCTCTTCCCCCCCCCACTCTATCTCTCTCTCTCTCTCTCCCCCCCCCCCCCCCCCCCTCCCACTCTCTCTCTCTTGCTCTATTCTCTACATCAGCCTATCCTAATGATATTCTCTTCCTGTCTGTCTGCTTTTCCCTGATTCAGGATCAAATACTTTACTCCTCTAGTTCCCTGACTGTTCTGTGGTACTTAACTATAAACTGTGTGTGTGTGTGTGTGTGTGAAAGTGTGTGTGTGTGCAAATATATCTGTGTGTGTGAATCTTATTTCCTCTCCTCTTCTCCCTCGGACTATAAACCAGTGCTGTCCCTTTACCCTCATCCACCCAACAGCCCATCCCAACAACCCAGGCTTGAGGACATCACTCAGATAAATTGAAATCCAGAGCTGTGCTAGAGGCAGAGAATAGCAAGATGAAAGGGCCTGCTGGTCTCACTGTCTGACGGCTGCAGTGACGGATGGCTGGGTCTAGAAGGTCTTGGCACAGTACTGAGATTTACTGGGGACTTTACTGTAGGACTACTGAACTGTTCTGTTTGGAGGTACCGGCCATAGGGAACAGGCCTGCAGGCTCGGTAGCAAGGTTGGTTGAGAATTTGAGTTTGGATGAGATGTCTCCATTACTCTCTCGCTCTATATATCTGTCCCCCCTGTTCTTATCAAAGGTTTAAGGACGTTTCTGTTCACCAACGGCTGATACCTCTACCCTTTCATATCCCTCTCTCTATCCTTCTCTCTCTCTCTCTCTCTCTCTCTCTCTCTCTCTCTCTCTCTCTCTCTCTCTCTCTCTCTCTCTCTCTCTCTCTCTCTCTCTCTCTCTCTCTCTTCATCTCTCACTCTCGGTTTCCCTCTCTCTTGGCTTTGTTCACTTGATTAAGCCCAGCTGTCACACTCATCCCAAACCGTTCTTGTTGCATTGTTACATAAATTAGCTGTGGTTCTCAGGCTCCTAGCTAGCACTGTTGATTCGGCCTGACGTCACTCTCCCTTGTTTATGCATTTCACACACAGCTCATTTGCTTTCCAATGACAGCACAACGTCTCGGGCCAGCCAGTGTGTGTGTGTGTTTGTGTGTGTGTATGTGTGTGTTTATGTGTGAGTTTGTTTGTGTGACAGAGTTTAAATGTGTGTGTGTTTGTGATTGTGCACGCGTATGCGTGTGTGTTTATGTGTCTAACTATGTTGTGTGGCGAACGCCAGCCGTTAAACCAAAGTCAATCATGTCATCCTTCTCCAAACACATCTCTTCCCTCCATTGCTTCTCCCTGAGTTGATTATTATCTTTCAGATTTTGGCAGGCCAATAAAATCAAACCCTTACTAAAGGATTGGTCTGGGTGGAATATATCTGGCAGGTGCTTCTGCTGCTGCTGTGTTTTGCCGGTCTCAAATCTTCCAGGCAGAGGTTTGTGTATTTGTTTGTGTGTGTGTGTGTGTGTGTGTGTGTGTGTGAGAGATATATCTATCTATCTATCTATCTATCTATTTATCTATCTATCTATCTATCTATCTATCTATCTATCTATCTATCTATCTATCTATCTATCTATCTATCTATCTATCTATCTATCTATCTATCTATCTATCTATCTATCTATCTATCTATCTATCTATCTATCTATCTATCTATCTATCTATCTATCTATCTATCTATCTATCTATCTATCTATCTATCTATCTATCTATCTATCTATCTATCTATCTATCTATCTATCTATCTATCTATCTATCTATCTATCTATCTATCTATCGATCGGCCAGGGTGGACGGGGCTGTGACATTGAGATGACGGCAGTGTAAATCATTTGTTGCTCTCCCAGGCTGGGGGTAAGAGGTTTGACCTCTGGAGAGAGAGAGAGTTGGAGGGAAGGAGAGGTGGAGGAAGAGGGGGAGAGAGAGCGATATAGAGAGGGAGAGATGTTGTACCTGTGTAGGGAGAAAGAGAGTAAGGCTCTAACATACACAGTCATTTTGAGTCAGGGCCAGGAGATTGTCCTGACCACATGACTCGACAAGGAAAAACTCTGTACCCTAGTGTTGCAGATTAGGTTACATGGCCAGGGAAACTCTGTACCCTAGGGTTGCAGATCAGGTTACATGGCCAGGGAAACTCTGTACCCTAGTGTTGCAGATCAGGTTACATGGCCAGGGAAACTCTGTACCCTAGGGTTGCAGATCAGGTTACATGGCCAGGGAAACTCTGTACCCTAGTGTTGCAGATCAGGTTACATGGCCAAGGAAACTCTGTACCCTAGTGTTGCAGATCAGGTTACATGGCCAGGGAAATTCTGTACCCTAGTGTTGCAGATCAGGTTACATGGCCAGGGAAACTCTGTACCCTAGTGTTGCAGATCAGGTTACATGGCCAAGGAAACTCTGTACCCTAGTGTTGCAGA